>RCHQ01000496.1:0-14577 GCA_003676415.1 Plasmopara muralis
TAGATACGAATCAAGCATCTTTAAGCTCCGCGGCAAATCGTTGTCATTTAGCAAAGCATGGCGGCAAAAAATGCTTGTTTTTGGTATAGCCACACACACCCCTAAATTAAACCAATAAACCCACAGGTTTCAGCCTTCAGCTATTGTTTGCAACAGTGTGGAAAACTCGAGAGTATGGTAAATTGAGTTATCTTTTTGGTGAACAAATGGTAGGGGTAGACTCAGCCGTTAGAGCTGCACTAATCCAAGTACAACACTGTTATCATGGTGGACGACAGCAACTTTTGCCAGAACTCGTCTACATGGTTTTGAGTTTAGTAGCAAGGCGTAAGCTTTAGGGGTCGGAGCTGCGTCCCAAAGACGTGATAATCCTAGCATCTGCAACCAGGTATCTCATACATTTTTCCTAATTTATTTGGTCAAATTAAGGTGGGGTGGCTATACCAAAAATGGCCCGCAAATACACTTAATATATTTGCTTCAGCTTCACCAGATCTATTTATACTACGATATCAAAATTCATCTGCTTGACATCAATTGTTTTATCCATTTCTTCTTGGGAGAATGGACCCTTTTTTCAGATTGAATGGGAAAAATATATAAATGGAAACACATCTTTCCCTAACCCACTAAAGAAAATATACTTTTATGCTGCGCATTACTGGTGCATCGACGCTTGGTGTGTCCCACTTGACCACAGCTGCCGCATCGATAAACTCTTTTTGGCACGTTAACTTCTTATGGAGCATGCTGTGATTCGATTCGCTTCTTTTTGGGTCGGCCTTTCCTTTTGGATGGATTTGATGGAAGATGCTCACTCTTACCAGTTCACTTTCTACCACAAATGACTTCACTTCGAGTGCTCCATCGTAGGCAAGTATATTTGGTTGACCACATATCCCCCAAAAAAATCTGCACGTGATAGCTGCTTAAAAACTTGAGTGATACTATGAGGTGTCGACATGAGTCATTCATATTCTTCACATAACCGCATGTGCTGGTACCACTAGTACAGTTTACTTCAAAAGCATACTCCATTGATTCGTTTCTTCCCATTTGTACCGAGACAACAAACGATGTAGTTGAACTTGGACATACTTGGATTGTTTCCCCCCACATTTCTAACATAAAAGTGATGCAACTGGCAGCATAAGACGTAAACACACCCCATTGTTTGGTCTGACCAGCAAATTCGAGCCACTTCGTACCGACATAGCGTTCAATTGCCATCATACAAATTAAGGTCGGCATGGTTTCGACGTTATTGGAAATAATCATTCCATGTCTTGAGCGGCAATCGACCACTATCCATAGCCAACGTCAGCCATGCCTCGCGATTAAGCTTCATCAGGTGGCTTCGTACGATTGCCTGGTCAATGCACGTGCTAAGCCCCATACATGTTCCTTCAACGTCTTGTTTCTAAAATTTGATTTGAATTTTCCACAAAGTGACGTAAGCAAAAGAAATATCGTATCTCTTTGCCATTTTCTTTCATTGCTGGAACTAATCCCTTGTCATGATCAGATATTACGAAGTCTTGAAGCACAGGTAAGTACTGTAAATGGAACCTGATGAACCAGACCCAAATTGCTTAAGTCTCACTGCTAAAGAATGCGACTGCAATAATCTGAATCTCATTGTTCCCACTTTAGAAAACGCCACCAACAACACACCTCCAACTGTGTTCTTGAGAAAAGTGCCATCTAGTGCCATACCGCGTAATGCATATGGAGCGAACGCATGATACCTTGCATATAACCATTGCTGCCAATTACTATTTATGGGCATAGATTCTCTACTTATTATTTTTCACATCTGTATTTTTGCCATTGTTGCAAAAATATTTCATTTTTTGTTTTGGAGGAGTATTTTTTCTATTTAATTTGAAAAATATATATGTTTTCATTCTCCCTTTCTTCTTTCTGGAATACATGCTCTGAATCCGATCAATGCTCGAAGATTTTACAGTTCTGTATGGCTACGCTTAAGTCGTATCGTCGTAAATTAACGGTGGGCTCGCATGCAAAATAAGGAAACACGCGTTACATAAAAAAAAACTGATACGTTCATACAATGACATAAATAGCTTCAAGTATGGAAGATTACTTGTAGAAACATTTTTTTTGCCAAGCACCAAAAAATAGCTTAAACTTTTTGCTATTGGACTAGCTTTTAAATTTGAATGATACTTGAGATATGAACCCGTAACACCGAAACGACAAAACATAAGATACATGTTATCTTCTATGGTGCTCATTAACAATAGTGTTTTGCATCTCCAGAGCTGCACAATGAGTAATTTTATGGAATGTATATTGATCAGAGGTCAAAGTATACCATATCTGGTCTATGAAAATATAATTCTCATTATTTTCACGAAATTTTTTTGTCGCGTATGAAAAAGCCGATAAGATTTTTGCGTGTTTACGTGCTACAGTTCCCTCCCAATTATCAGAGCTAATAATGCAGTATTGATTTATAGCTCTCACATGGCAGAATCCACTGGTCCTACAGCTGTTGAAATGGATAAACCTTACAACGGGTATAGCTGTCGCTTACAAACGATAGTTTACTCGGCACTTATTCAAGCCAGTGTCCCTGGAAACCGACAGTCAAGCAACGTATGGAAATGATGTTTAGAAACATTTAACCTTTAAATAGAATTGTGATAAAAGATGCCCTCATTGACTTCTATTACAGCTTACTGGTTTTAAATTTAGGTATTTCCATATAAATATTTGTAACGAAAGGGTTCATCGTGTGTAAGAGAATGTAGGACGTAGTATGTTTGCTGAGGCACCACATTCGTGAGCCAGCAAACTGTCAATGATCAAGTTTGCTTTTAGCGATGCAATTATACACACCAACATGCTTTGCCCTTCTATATTGTTAAACAAAGAGTCGAAGAGTGCCGTTAGCACTTCAAAACACAATTGCTTAGGGAATTAGTGCGAGAGAGACTTTGAAACTTCTCTTTCTCGTCTATGACTCGAGCCTAAAATTGAACGATAATAACTATCTGACTCTGGCAGTAATGCAAGAGTGCGGTTGCATTCGTCCAGGGTAGGATAAGCCGCTTTATATGGTGAAGAAGCTAAATTTTGTTTATAAAGGGGAATGAGCATCGTGAGATACCCCCGTAGAGTAAGTTTGATTCTCATGAATAAGATGAAACATCAGACATGTGACAGACTATGAATGACATGTGGCGGCTACGCTTCCCATACACACAGCCAGGCAACGCGGCTTACGTACAGAGCACCCATTAGTCTGATTTCAGATTACAACGGCCTTCGGATAGTCATATTTAAGATGTATGAACGGCACCTACCAGCTTTGTCACGTGGAATAAGTACCAAAAGGCTCTTGGTCATCCGCCGAAAGAGCTGGTCTTGTTTAGAAGTCGCTAAAGAAATCTTTACGTCTGCTGACACGAGGATCGCATGAACACCGTGCATCTTGCTTAGCATCTTTTCAGCGGAAGACTAATAAAAAAGTGAGCTTCTTGTGTCCGCCTTCGAAAAATCGCCTGATTATTTGCTTTCCTGCGCCTACTGAGACGGCTAAGGTAGCTAAAGAAGCAAAAGTGATGTCAGAAAGGCCCACTCACCCAATGGAATACCTTCGAAAGATACTAGACCTATCATCAACCTCACCAGCCATGCAAATCGCTTTGTTTGTCAAAACGAGTGAGTCTGCAGTAATACTGGCAGATTCTGCGATGTTTTCGCTAAGAAAGTTGTCGACCGCGGATCAAAAAATCCCAGATAACGAGCTTTCGATCTCAGTAGCTTAAAACACTAATCGCAGTTGAGGATAAAATTTGGGACCTGCCCACTGTCGGGCATAAACGAAAGTTATTTTTGCCGCGAGAGATCGACCATCTTGCTGGTGTACGGGCAGCTGCTTTGTATGTCACAAAGTCTCTCCCGGATGTCACGCTATTTAAAGCATTTAAATCCGTAGCATGTTTAAAAGAGAATTTTTGTTTCAGTTTGACATTACGGTCAGCTTTTGGCACCGCGACTAATGCAACTTAAGATATTTACTTTGCGTCACAAGATTTCATTAGCCGTGAACAGTTTGCTTACGGCCTGAAGTACACAACTAAGTCGCACCCACAGGTAATTCTTCAAATACCTACCCAAATTCATTCACAAAAGGACTGCTGGTACGTGTCTAAATTGAGAGCATGAGGCGGACAATACGAAGTCGTGTTAGCTGAGCGACATTGAGGCACCGAAAGTCATCACCTACGATGAATAGGTGTTACACTTGACGAAAATTCGATGATCTAACTCTAACATGCAGGTAAGGATTTCGCTTTGTGAGCACTACGACTGGGCGACATTTCACAATCGCTTAATTTCTCTACGAAGCTACTCCACGAATAAAAGAGTAAAGCTGGTTTTTACATCGCCATGCATTTTGGTGCATTTGACAAGCTGGCTGCAGATGATGCAAGTGTCTATCGATAGCATAAAAGTTGCTGATCAGTCTTCGCAGAGTATAGATTAATCCCGTCAGATGTGGAGAGCTCCAAGACATCGAAACGAAGGAAAAGCTTTTAAGAAAAACTTCAATTACGGAGCGTTGCACATCAGCAAACGAGAAGTCAGCACATTGCTTGTAAAGAAAAAATAAAAAGATTAGATTCAGGAAATTGCTTCAAGTGCGATCCTTAAAGTCGAGGCTGTCTACAGAGGAGCGGTCTTAAGAAAATGCTGCTATGTTTGCCCCTGATAAAGAGCAGTGCGGAAAAGTCTTATCGATGTTGAGGGTACATCGCATGTAACTTCTCATTTGGGCAATCGCTTTGACTACGAGGTGTTGAGCGCTGAACCAGGGGTGATTCGATGCTGTGGGTGTCTAATAAGAGTATGGTCAAAGTCACTAGATCGGAAGGCTTGCACATTACAATGGCCAAAGTCTTGCACGTTAAGGAAGAGACAGACGCTTACTGTCAGCTGGCATACAAATAGAAGGCGGCACCAAGATTAAATTTGATGACTTTCTGTGCTTTATTTGAAGCATGAAACGTACAAATTGCCACAGAGTACGCTTTCAACTGCGAGCAAAACGAGACTCGCTTAGTGGAGTACGCCAATGTTGACAGTTAATGGTTTCAGTGCATGCTATAAGATCGGCCTAGATGAGTCACAGCTCGCAACAAGTGGTACACCGATGGAAAAAACAAAATTAAAAAGCTGTGCGGAGGATGATTGACAGGCAGCTGTACCATTTCCGTCACAGTCGCTCATGAAGGATTCACATTTTTATGGAGCTTTTACTCGCGGGCGTGATGGGGTCGATGATCGAAGGATGGTACAAGATGTGTATCAACGTCGAAGATGACTTTGCGCGATTTGTGGCAGCATGCATCGTTGAAAGCAAAAAGAAGATGTCGATTAGGCTAATAAGGTTCTCTACGTTGACTAATGGGGCGGTGTTTGAAGTTCTGATAAATGGATGACATTACAAAGCTTGTAAGCAAGAACTTTTCCACGCTTTGCACCTAAATTCGAATCATGCATCAGCTTACGGTGGCATACAGTTAGAAGCAGAATTGTGTCGCAATTGTATGTTCCGCACGATTATAAATAGGTGCAAATCATGTTGCATAATAAGAGTTTGCCTATAGAGCAAGTCGGTTCGTGCTGTATCTACGCGAATCTTATTTTAGAGTAGAGAAGCGAAGCTCGGCTTCTACAAAAAGTACTCCATCAGCATTCGCCAATACTTTGACGACATGACCCTCGCTGCTAGAACGAGCTAGACAGACAAGTCTGTTCTCAGGAAATAGACCGACTATGATTATAACGGCAGCACACCTAAAAATTGGTAAATTGACGACGTGCTTAACAGATGTAATCAACAAGTCGCCACGGCAGTGATTATTTCCACGAAAATCAAGCTTGATTTTCAGTGTGTCAATCGCCAGTGATGAGCTTTAAGCGATTAGCAATGCAGTTGAAGTCGTGCAGGTCCCTGATATTGTGTCTGCCGTACTTCACGACATGTTTGCTTTAAAATGTCGTCTATGTGGTCACGCCGCTGTTCCATTTTTGGAGAAGTTGTGTCAGCATCATTAAGTGTCTACATTTCACGTTATTCTCTACCCCAAGACAATAAAAGAGCTCTTGCTAGTTTAATGAGTCTAATTTGGGATTTCGTACAACGGCGACACTAGTGATGTTAAACAGCATACACGAGGGTAGTTATTTCGATAATCGACCCACATTATGTGCTATCATCAGGGCCAACTCAGCCTGTGCGGTCTGTGTCCTCAAGCGTGGACTTCTTTTATAAAGCTCGAGCGACATTTCGCGCTCCATCTTCTGGATAGCAAAAATGCACCAAATCCATAGAAGCCAGAAAGTCGTCCGAGTAGCGCGATCCGCTCTATCGATAGATACAAAAAGATGATTCTATCTATCCTGGAACCTTTGCGATGGTCTGGGTAATTTATTGCCCAAGTGAGAGTAGGATCAACTGTAAGTGCACCCAAATGTTACGAGGATTAACATCATCTATGACGTGCACAATAAGATACACTTTAAATAGTGTTGAATTTAATACAATTTTTATCTAATTTTCACTCTACCTTTAATTCAGTACGTGTACTGAATATAGCATTTATATCAACCTATTCCGGTATCCTTAAAACACGTCAGCATACGAAGCGCCTATATACCCATATGAGTTTTAGGAGGCATCATCGTTTCAAATATTCTTTTTGCGGCAATCCAGCTTACACCGCATAGCTCGAATTGGATGATAGTTTGAGAATACGAAACTCTTTCACTGATAGAGTCAGTGAAAAGACCTAGCCGGCTGTAGTAGCGTGTGCAGTGGAAGGCAAAATGTAAATCGGATCCAACCGAGTCTCTCATTCGCTCAGGTATTACCTTTTAGTCTATTCTTCTGAATTTCACGAATCTAATCTTATTGGTATCGTACCGGAATTTGCCGTAACACCATTTGAATTGTCATTTCAACATAGAGGACCATCATGAAATATGCAATTTATAACAACAATGTCAGTGTTAAACTTCTTTATCGAATACTCGAATTGCGGCCACATGTCTGAAAACAACTCTCCGCACGATTACTCATCGAAGCGCGTTTGTCTCTTATTCAGCAGCCAATATGTAATAAAATGGTGTTGCTCTTTTACTTGTGTTGATTCTCCAACTCATTACAGTGTCTTCTCTTTGAAATTTAATATTAATGAAATCAGGAACAATCGGCTAAAGAAGTCATGTATTAAGCACATTGTCGTAATTATCTAGGTCATCCACCTTGGGCATAAGCAGATTCTAACATGGTGTAAATTCGCAAGATCTTTGCGCATCTTAGACTCGCGTTCTGCAAGTATACACTTGAATTTAGTCGGTGTTAACCCACCACAGCTGCAACATCATTGCCATTAGTATTACTGGTGTCCTTAGGGCATTCAATTGTTCGCTAAAGAGCATGTGCTCGTCAGCACTGCACCAGGATCAGAGTTTTTTAAATTATGAAGTTCGCATTATCCGTGAGAATTTACCATCCTAAGGCAACCATTGTGACGTGACCGTCGTCACCGGCAGGTTTACCGGTAACGGCTATTCCGCAACATAATTACATCTTTCCCAATATACATAGCCGATACGACTAGCCATGGGAATAGACGAATATACAGTCTCAGACCAAAAGAAAATCTTAGATGTCCCATCATCACTGGGAATCAAGAGACCTTATTGGCCAAGAACAATCCAGAATGTGAAAAGAGCTCAGAGTAAAAGAAAAGAAGGATGATGGCCTTGAAAGTGGTAGTGTAGCTAGAGAACAATTTGTATGGGAACTCCATTTAATATGACTTCTCATTTTGCTTATAGCAACAAACACTTCTCTTACCTCACCGACTTCACCTAGCTTGCCGCCCAAGCCTCGTCAAACGAACGACATGTAATAAGCTTTCTTCGCGTCTGTGTTACATGGTAGCACTGTTGTGTCATGTTCAAGAGTTCAAGGCAAGGGTGCTTGCGATCACATGGTCGGAAGCGAATCGTCCTGTAGTTATAAGTACGAGCCATATAGTGGAATTACTAGATTACAAAGGCTAACGCTCAGTGGTTGGTTTGTGTGGTTGCACGCTAGTGTGGTACAAACAATTGGAACTCCTTCAGTTGATCTATAATTTAGTGGTGAATCTTGGTCCCGCAACTAAACACACGGAGAATGACGTCCAGATAAGCAACCCACTTAGCGTTGCTTGATTTAGGTTCATTACACATCAGCTGTTTCTTTGTATGGAAAAACAAAAGACTTGTGAGCCCACAAATCCATTTATAAAACCACTGAGTTCCTTACGAGCCGTAACAAGGAGATCGACAAGCTTCGAAAAGACTTGTGTAAACAACGGTAAAAATAGCTGAAGCTTGTCTGGCTTATTTAAAAAATTAAATCCTTGATTGTAAGGACTCACGTGCCAGAAATCTCCTGACATCACAAAAAACCTAAAACGCCGCTTTTAACAAATCAAAAAGCTTTTGGAAGGCTCAATTGACCACTCTACCCTTTTATAATAGAAAGATGACTGTGAAACAACATTTAATCAGTCTAGTTTTTATTATTGAGGTTTTTTAAAGTCTGGTAGATGATACAAAGAATGCTGAGAAGTCCAGCAAGTATGGCCCAACAAAGAGGCCGTGCGGCTGAGCGCTTATCTTCAAACTAAGGACCTTGTCAATAAAGCCGAATAAGTGCTCTAAACGACAATATAACTTTACATCCAACATCGCGCTCGAGTTCTATGTGACTATTCATGCAACGACAGGACAAGACACACTGTCCATGCATCAGCTACTGTTGTCTCTCACTCAGCAGCATCAGCAATTAAGCCCCGGTTTGACTTTCTCGTCGTATCAAGAGGCCAGCACAAAAAAGATCCTCCTTTTTCAAAGAAAGAGTTGGCCAATATATCGAGTTATACATCTTTGCAACAAAACAGTGATACGCTAATAAGCGCCACGTGATGACAAAAGAGTCGTCAGACTTTGTGAGGCTTACCCTTTGTAATTACGCAAAGTCCGTACTAAATTGGCACCGTGTTTTTATCGCCGACTGCGAGCGCATGAACGTGCAAAAGACAAGAACACTGTCTAATACTCAATTGCGCACACGCTTCAGGCCTAAGGATTTCGAGAGCGGATTTTTTTACCTGAAACAAAGGATAACTATCCATGAGTACGTCTTTAAAACCAGGACTCGATCTCCCAAATTGAAGTGAAAGGCAATGTATTTGAAAAAGGGTTCTTTTTTCAGAATATCCTACGGGAAGAAACCGCGGAGAAGATCAAGGAAGAGAACTCCTAGAGACCATCAAAAGTACCTCCAACTTTGAGTTTGACCAAACTCGGTGCCTACAGAATCAGGCTATTGTGCGAGCAAGTCACGACCTCAGAAACAAAAGTGTTTGTGAAAAGAGGGGAAAGAAGGATGACAACTGGACTAAATTGACAACATGAAACAGCTGTGGCACATATCGCCGCAATGTACCGCTCCTAAACATTAATTAGCGAATCGTTATATTAAAGGTGCACTATGTGCTATCCTCGTAGTAGAAGCTCAACTTTAAAGACTTTTGCCAAGAGAGACGCGGCACCATCTTCGTCGGCAGCAGGTGTATTCGTTAACGGTGTATCCAAATACTTATGAAGCGACCAATAGCGAGGTGATGCAAACAGACAGCAGTTACGGCCAGGTTGTTCACCTACCCATACGAATAATGCGCATGAACACGCAGATATCTAATTTTTCTTCAACGTCAATGCCTGTTTCTGAAAATAAGAACGGCATGTTGCTTTGTGAGCAAGATCCAGATATCATCTGAACTACAGGGTACATGACTCCTCGCATCACCACGGAGCACCACACGCCAATCTGACTACCGCTTAATCAATGTCCGTCCAGATGGGCCACTGGACAACGCAATGCTCGCGTAGATCAGAGCCACAACGTTTTTAATTGCTATCGGCAACAAAGCCACCATGGCGGTCAAGAAGTGACGCGGCTAATTTATCTCACCAGTTCTTGAAAAAGTTGCGTCACGACAAATACTTAGAGGCTGTCTTCGTCGTCAACTTGCAAGATTCTGAGAAGACTGAGCACATGAAGAATCGAGAACGGGAATCGCTAAAGGACAAATCGGAATCTGAAACGCTGCACAAGTATTAAATCACCGTATTTCGCACAGAGCTTCCTATCAAGACACCTGATCACGAAAATTTGCCTAAGGTTGGTATCAAGACGAATTCCGTCAAACAATGGCGCCAGAGTTCTGAACAGCGTAGGACAATCTAAAAATGGACCAAAGCGATAATTCAAGCAGGCATTATTCGACAAGTACATCTGCCTTTTCGGCACCACCGTTTGGTCTCAAGAAGCCTGTAGCTTAATCTAGCGGCGATTTTGCCGGCGATACCGATGCCGCGTAAGGAAGACAACTTTGACGCCATTTCCGAAATTCATTGGTCTTCGTGCATGGACCTACTATTATCCGATTATCCAATATCCCAATCGCCTCTTTTTCGGCCCCAGAAAGTCTCTTTGAAGCAAAAGCCCGGGCACTTTAACCGGCTTTTGCAGAAAGTCTTTAGAGATTTAAGGAATGTGGTGAGAGTCTACTGTGACGACATCAACGTGTTCACACAAAGTGAAGTTGTCACAAACCACGTTATGACTGTAGACCTTGTACTTCAACGGTGTGAAGAACAGCAATTTTACATCAAATTGTCAAAGTGCCAGTTCTGCGTGAATGAGATCCCATGCCGAGGAGCATTTGTTGGACAAAAAGGCGTCCGAACGGACCCCGATAAGATCAAGATCATTGCAGAATAAGCCTGTGCCTAGGACAAAGAAGAAAATGGGGTGATTCTTAGGTACTACAATCAATGTCTCAAATTTCTGCAAGGGCTTCGCGTGATTTGCAGGACCACTTAACGACAGTATCAAGAAAAAAAGTCCTCGACTTTCGATCAAGCTTTTGGCCGATCAACTGCGCTGCTTCACCAAGCTCGGCCGTCGCTTGACGCTTCCACCTGCTTTAAGTCTTTCGGACTTTTGGAATGTATTTGGTATACGAATGAATGTCTTGAATTTTGCGATCGAAAAGTCTTGTTCGAAAGGAGGAAGAGCTACAGCATCCGATCGATTTTACTATCGGAAAATGGTGCGAGCCGAGTTTGACTACCCTGTTTGTGAGAAAGAGCTACTTGCAGTTATGCATGCGCTAAAAGTATGGCGTGTGTATCTTCTCGACCGACCATACACGGTCGAAACGGATCACAAAAGTATTGAGATGGTCCTGACGCAGAAGACTACAATTGCTGAGTCGCTCGATAGTTATGAAATTCTGCTGATTGTTTGCAGTGATTTCACGGTGAAACTAACACCGTGGCCGATGCACTGTCACGCAATCTGAAACTCAAAAGTAAACCTGCCCAAGTTCGCTTGTAAGACCTTCCAGAAGCGGCTAAGAACCGCGAGATTGTGATTATAGTTACGGTCACAATTGCTCAATCTGCGAAGACGATATATGCGTGGAATAGAGACCTACGATACACCACCAAGAAGCCAAAACAAAGAGATGATATGCCAAAGTACTCATTGCAGGATGGTATTTTTTTAATTACCATAGTGGCGAAGATGAAACGCCACGACTGTATATTCCAAACGACAAAGATATGAAAAAATGCATCATCTGCAAGAATCGTGATAACGTATCGACAGGCCATCCAAGATTTTTACAAGACATGTCTGGCCGTTTGTCAAAAGTACTACTGGCCAAAAATGACGAAGTACATCCAGCGCTATGTCAACACATGCAAGATGAGTCAGCGCAACAAGGCTAGGCAGACCGAACCGCCAGGAT
The DNA here is from genome assembly GCA_003676415.1 of Plasmopara muralis. Classification (NCBI taxonomy): domain Eukaryota; phylum Oomycota; class Peronosporomycetes; order Peronosporales; family Peronosporaceae; genus Plasmopara; species Plasmopara muralis. Next base: position 11,919 of record RCHQ01000496.1, read on the forward strand.
TACATCAGTTCTCGGATATTCCAAGAGGCACATTGGTCGACATTTCAATAGGTATTTACCGGAAACCAGAAATGGTGTTAATTCTGTCATGTTAATTGTTGATCGCTTGACAAGAAGAACCATGCTCTTCGCTACGTAAACAACGGACGTTACTACAAATACTTCAGAAGTCTTTATGAAAAAATATAGAAGGACCATGGTAAACCAAAGACCATTGTTTCCGACCGAGACACCAAGTTCACATCCAAGTTATGGCAAGCAATCGTATCTGCTTAGAGAACGCTACGCAATTTGGCTTCGGCTTTTGAGCCGCAAACGGATGGACAAACAGAAAGAATAATTGTTTTATTGGAGATTACCTTCGAGGTGTCGTCAACCCTGCAGGAATTCCTTTTTGCGTTTGGCTGAGATAGTCTATAATCGACCCTTGCACTCTACGTCACGGTTCGAAGCGGATCTAGAACATGTTTCTTACATGCCAGATGATGTGGCGTCAGATCCAGATTTCATAAGCTAAAAATTAGCACAAGAGTTATTACTACGTCTAGAAATGTTACTCAAGGTCGCACAGGACCGGGTGACCGAAGCACAAGAGAGCATGAAGTCCTATTATGACAACAATAGATTTGTCCAAGACATTTTAGTTGGCGATATGGTGCTTTCAAATGGCAAGACTTTGGATGTCCGGCATAAAGGTTTTGCTCAGTCGAAGAATCTCGCGGTAAGATATATTGGCCCATTCCTGATCGTGAAGAAAATTTGCGTGTTTCGCATGAGTAAGGATTACCGAAGGTATTGAAGCTGCACCCTGTTTTCAAACTTCACTGTTGAAGCTGTATCACAAGGAATCCAAGCGTCGGCGAAAGATAAATAAGGTCGTGTTGGCCGATGGCTCCGAAGGACATCTAATTGGACATCGTAAGTACACGGGAAACTTACAGTATATAGAATATGGTGGCTTAGTGGAACCAAGAAGGAAGCCACTTGGGAAATGCAAAGCAAATTTCCGGACTCATCGATCTCTACTGGGAACCAACAAAATGAGCCCTATCTATCAAAGTAGGTATATTTGAATGGAGGTCATGTGACGTAACCGTCGTCACCGCCAGTTTTGCCGCTAACGCCTTTTACGCAAAATATTTTAAGTGTTCCCAAAATACGTATGCACTAGTCCATAGGCATAGATGATTATACACTTTCCGACCAGAAGACAGTTCCAAATGTTCCATAGTCGTTGGGAATCAAGATAGCTAATTCGCTGAGGAAAATCTAAGATATGTTAAGGCCAGATGGAATAAAGAAGAATGATAGCTTTGAGAATGGTAGCACTAGATGGCTGCGAGACACCAGTTAGGCTGTAGCAAGAAAATAAGTCGTAAGAGCTCTTGATCTTATATCACTTCTTAATTTGCTTTAAGCAACAAACACTCCTCTTTTACTACGACTTCATCTCGCCCGCGCTTCAGCCTCGTCCGACGGCCGACCTTAATCAGCTTCCTCCGCGACTGTGTTACACAAATGCCCAAAATAAGAAAAATGATAGCATTAGGGTGGTAGTAGTGGATGGCTGAGAGCCAGTAGTTAGGCTGTAGCAAGCAAAGAATTCGTAAGAGTTCTTCATTCAGTATCCCTTTTTTATCGATTTCAAACAACAAACCTTCCTCCTCTCTCACCGACGTCACCCTCTCGCTGCCCAAGCCTTGTCCGACGACCGACATACAATAAGCTTCCTTCGCGAATGTGTTACAACCATCCTTCGAGGTTGACGACGTTGTCGATTCGTAGTTCTAAAATACCAAACGATCCATCCATGGACGACCCAGGAAAGACTTCCCAAGCATAGTCTCGCTGGAGCTAAATACGTACGCCTTGTTAAATACGTAGTTGGAAGCAATGGTGCTGTACTTGTTGTTTTGACACTTATTCAGCCTCAATTGATGGGTTCAATATCGCAATTTTTGAACCAAGCAAAGACCTTTGGTCACAAGATACATCGACAGCGCCATTAATGTACGATCAAACGCGGAGCTGACAACTTCTATGAGCATATACACTGACTTGAGACCCAGGGGAGTTGCACGCACAGAAACTGCGGTCTATATTGCAGCCACAGCTCATTAAAAAAATGATTTCACCACCTGAATTTGAAAATTTTTATTATTGCCAGCTGTGTTGGCGACATTGAGATTGTAGACTTCCATGCTACTCTTATACGTCCACGCTACTTTTAGACGTAATACCGAGGTGCTATCTAAAAAGTCGCAATCAATTCGATTTCAAGTGGAACATCGATTTGTGAATTAGCCTCGGTAATCGTCACCTTATTGGCAGCATAAGATGCTGTGCCGCACGTGTAACAGAAAAATTTACTTTGCCTCATGGCATGCACTTTGAAGCGTTTGGTCTATTACATTCAAAGTCCGAGCTTAACTACTTTAGATATATGTACCGGCTTATTAAAATCGAAACGAGAAAAGTGCAAGAAAGGATCCTCATAGAATCCATGAAAGAAATTTCATGGCGATATATTCGAAATTAGAAAATCCTAAATGGAGCTGCATTACTGCACCTTCACAGAAAACGTATCTACGGTGAGATCAGCGACGATGCCAACTGCAACTCTGGTGCTACACTGCACTTTTTGCAAGTAGTGATCGTT
>RCHQ01000497.1:0-14543 GCA_003676415.1 Plasmopara muralis
AATTTCTTGCCGGGAATTGAACGGCCACGCATGGTCTTTAGCGTGTGAATCTGTAGCTTGAGTGCCTCCAGCTCTTCGGTCTGCGAGATCTCGCTCGAGTACTCAAAGAACTTGACATTGTCCTTCCAATTCATCCGACGCCATAAATGTAAGGAATTGGCCCATTCCTTCATCAAATCATTCGTGGGGGCCGCAAATTCAGTCACGCAGGGATCACCGAGTTTCATGCGGCGACCTTCCACTCGGATGACCTCGGCCGTGGAGACGGAAAAGCGATACGGCAATTTCCCAGGCACCGTCCTCTCCACACGCACTTTGGTCACATGACCAGCCATTTCCAGCTCGCCGACGATCAAGCCACCTTTCTCGGCAAAGAACTTGACCACGCCGTCCTCAAACACACAAAAGAGCACTTGCTGCGAGCAACATACACATTAGTAGAGAGCACGAACGAAAGACCAGAGACATAAATGTACCGGTGTCGCGTACATCCCGCGGCCACACTTGACAAGAAAGCCCTCTCGGTACATGCTGCTCAATCCAAAAGTGAGATTTGTCGCGTCTCGACGACACTATCGAAATGTAGTTCGGCCGTCTTTACGTTCGGAAGGGTGCGTTTCAAATCAGTTTGTTGGTAAGCGCTGTCCACGAACAAAGATATGGGTCTGAGTGGGCACTCACGGCGCAAAACGTGCTATGTATTGGGGTTGTGCCTGTTCCTCGTCCTTCAAAGGAGGTAGATGCTGCTCGATATACAGTTTGGTCGTCCTCACTTACAGTTTCTACATCCTTAATTCCAGTTTCTACATCCTTACTTACAGTTTCTAACATCCTCCAGCTTTGTAATGCCCTCACTTAAGTACGTTAGTAGCAGTATCTTCTACGGCCCTCAAGTTTTAAGCGTCATTCCTTCGATTTGCATGACCAACGCCGACAAGAGACTCACGCTGTTGGATGTGGACAAGTTGGCACGGTTTAGCAGTAGCACACTTTGTGCGGATAAGCTGTACAAGACAATAGGCTATGGACTGGGTGCGATCAGTCACGGGATGGCGCATACGACGCAGCGAAAAACCGAGACGGCCAAGGGACTCCAAGCGCTTGCCGCTCACATTTCCATGGCGCGCTATGTCATTCGCTTTACAGGTGGATTGGAATCCTATGCAGCATGGAAAAACGACTCGTGGTGCTACCATGACGACAGTGACCACGTCAAGCGGATTGTGCGTCTCCAGGCGCTATCGATGATGTTCTACTACCCACTCGACCACATTGCGTACATTGGCTTTGTGTGCGTGGACGCGAATATAGAATGGAAAAGCACTGGCTGCAATGGCGATGCTGATCGAACTGTGGTGAAATGCGTTCATGTTGCTATAGTGCACCGAAATTATTGAAGATTGACGCGATGAAAGTGTCGCGACATTCGTGTCAAGCGTGGGGAATCTACATTCTTCTCGATATATATGCCAATGCTCTCCGGTACGTCAAGTTGGTGTGTAATGCGACGATACACTGATTGCAATTGAGGTCTTTATTGGCAGGATGTCTGCGTTAGTTGGCAAGGAGAAAGAAATGATGGCGCAAATGGACCTTTCCGACGAGGAGGTACATTAATCTGTTGTAATGGATCGAATGCTGCCTCCTATCTGCTCTCTGTCATTTTGTTCCAATAGCGTGCAACCAAGCTTGTCGATCTACAAACTCGGTAAAACTCAATGTTCGGTGCTGTCTTTGTTGTTAAGCTCACTAGTTTCGTATCTGTAGTCGCCGTGAGCTTTATTACGTGCAGCTTCGAAATTTCTTTCATGCTGGGCCTTGCCTTCATTGGTCTCTCGAAAAGGGAGCTCTGCCAGGTATGCAAATTGTTTCTTTTAATAAATATTGAAGAATTACCGAGCTTGACGGTTGGGTTTTGGATTGTGGCTAGAGCACCTAGTGAGCTTCTTTTGTGCTGCGGAAGCCGTAGTTGGCCTATGGCGCTCTTGGGTGAACACAAAGTAACGACTGTATGCATGATCATCGTAGTGCTCTTGATTTAACAATTACTAATAAAAGGTGAGTAACACTTCACTTTTGCTCAAGTAGATTACAGTCATAGAGTAAAACTCATGCCATTCCATCGTAAAATGTATTCGTTGCATGCGTTGCAAAAGAATTTTATCCACTTGATACACGACGATCAGTTCCTGTCAATGAATGGTCAACTGTGTTGAGTTGTCTGATCTTCCCTTTCGAGAGTGTACATGTGATTTACTTGACAAACTCCCACTTGTTGACCATCATCTTTGAAATGCACTGTAGCGCTTGCTTCTGCACTTCAGCATTTTCATGCGTCATGAGCTTCATCGTCATCTTCTTGGCGCCAAGTCTCTTTGCAATGTGTTTGCCATTCGGGTAAAAGCGCACGAATTCCCCCAAATCAAAGAGAGACACGGAAATTGTCTTTGGGTCATCCGACTCCAGCAATTCAATCAACAAACTGTCACCTCATTAGTGCATTCTACAGATATCCTGCAAGTACACGACGCACCGAATAAGCTCAAAGTCCTTGTTCTCAAAAGTCATAAAGTTGTCCTTCCAAAATTTATCCGTATGCAGCAAGCCCCAATTTAACGTCCCCGTCCGCAACTCCTTCTCATAGCGCTCCATAGTGCTGTTCACCAAGGCAACAGATACGCTAAGTCATCAATTTTCATCGATTGAATCGGTCAAGTACGTACTTGAGCTCCTTGTACTCGCGGATAAGGACGTCATGAACGGCTTGAATTCCCTTGACAATATCTTCATCAACCCACTTTCGTTCACGCATGTTATGAAGCGTCTTTAACAATCCGCTATCGATCATGCGTTCGTTAAAAAAGCCACTGAGCTTGTCGAGCAAATTCTGCATTCGGTCGGTCACACCAAAAACGTTACAACAAGCTCTGCGCAAGCAACTACTTTTAATCCCGATAGGCACCTGAAGAGTCTCTAAAGCAACTCGAACGACTTTTTCGCGTGGAGCGGCTGCCACTTGCTGCACAATGGCATCCAATGCTTTAGCAGCCACAAATTTCTCCATTGCTTCGTCACAAAAAGCCAACGTCCACAGGATAAACGTGAGCTACAAGTTCAAAGGTTTAATCAATTTTTGCAACACAATATATTGGTACCACAAGCGTTTACTACACCTCATACGCAAGCTGAGCTCGATTTTGTGAATTCTCGAGCAAATCCACGACTCTAAGTTGCCAGCAGCAATCGCATTGAGAGCAAGTAATGGACACATGAAATTATAAAAGAAAATCACGTCACATACGGCGGGACACCACCAAGCTTGACAAAAACCAGTCGTAATTTTTCATTTCTCAACAGCACCATAAGGGATGCAACTGCTGCACGTGTGACATTTGCGCGACTGGTGTCGCTCGTCGAAGTCGGCAAAGCACCCGTCTTTAGTGCTTGGATTGCCCATTGACACAGTGCCTCTGCATCCTCCTGACGAGGACGAATCCTACGCCATTATTTTGCTTTGTGAGCTTTACTTGTCGAAACGACAACACTCTAAAAACTCTAATTACACGCACGTGAGGAAAAGGGCCAAGACGTGGCTTGCAGCATATTGCGTGTAGCCTGTATCACTGCGGATCAATCGTAAGAATGCAGCGGCATCCACGGTGCTGCCTTCGGGTACGAAATACTTCATGCGCTTGTGCAGACGGAGACCATCTACCAATACGTTAAGGTCAAGTTGGAAACAAATATTGTTAATAAGTGATACGAAAATATTGTACCAGGCAACAGCTCTTCCATGCGAGCAAGACAGTATCGAAGCACTGTCAGTTCCGTCACATTCTTGACCAGTTTCAGTAATGCACTGCCCACTAGCGGCCCAGATTCTAATCAAAGCACATCGATCACTATTCTAGTTTAGAAGCGTTTTTACTAACATCTACGCACCACTTAAAAGCTCGTCCATCGCTTTGTTCTAAAAGATGATACAAGATTAAAAGGTCGTTAAGGTCAGATCTAACAGAAATAAGTGATACTTACATTGATTGCGTCGTCAACACCAGGTTTTATGACACTTTCGAGGTCTTTTAGCGCTGCAATCTCGGACCTTTCGAGCGAGAAACCACCCGCTCTACCCATAAAGCGCAAGATTTATAAGCTTTAAAAGATCTATCTAATCTGTAGCCGTACCGCGTATAAGTGGCCCAATTGATGTCTCGAAAGCGATGCAGCGCCTCCTCCCGAGCGATCGCCACGTCCAGCGACCCATTGCCCGACATGTTGATAGCCACGTGGTTTTTCTTCTCCATGGCGACACCAGCGCTTGAAGCGATCCTTCCACCTCGTTTTAGATCGAATATAGTGTGACCCACAAAATCAATTCTAAACCTTAACAGCAAAGCATTGCTGGTTACGTCAATGAGCGCTAAACTAATCAAGAAAGTTCTATTTGTACTGGGCGGTCCAGGCGCCGGCAAGGGGACGCAATGCACCAAACTGGTGGAGAAATATGGCTTTGTCCATCTATCTGTGAGAAGCGATTGTCCAAGACGCAAGTGTATTGCATGTACTGACGCCCTTTTTTGCCGTATTGCTGACGCCTAGGCTGGCGATTTATTGCGCGACGAGCGTCAGTCAGGCTCGGAGAATGGTGAGCTGATTGACCGCATGATTAAAGAGGGTCAGATTGTACCGGTGAAAATTACGTTGCACCTTCTACAGCAAGCGATGCTCAAGAGCGGTCGCAAACTGTTCCTGATTGACGGTTTCCCACGCAACTTTGACAACCTCCAAGGATGGCAGGAGGAGATGGCCGAAGAGGAGTTTCAAGTGCAGGGCGTGCTGTTTTTCGACTGCTCTGAAAGCGTCATGGAGCAACGTCTTCTTGAGCGGAGCAAGACCAGCGGACGGACGGACGACAATGCGGAAGCTATCCGCAAGCGTTTTCGCACGTACCTCGACTCGACGATGCCTGTTATTCTACACTACGAGAAACAGAATAAGGTCTTTAAAGTTGACGCGACCCCTGGTCCAGAAGAGGTGTTTGAAGCCACCGCCGCGCTCATTGGTCCTCTCGTCGCCGATAATGAAGCGTAACGTGTTGGAACATTGCAGTCAGATTGCTCATCTAATGAGGTAATGTACGGATTCCGAATTACGTGGTGTACTTCAATCAGCAAGGCCAGAAAATTACAGTGCATTTTTGCAATAAATATCAAATCTGAATTTGTAATTGGGAGGCAGGCATGTAACATAGTTACGGAACTTCAGCCATGAGCTTCGAGGAGAGCGTCACGTCGTTTTACGTGGCGTTCGCAGAGCAGCAAGTGGACCAAGTCTGCCAAGCTCTCAGTGCTATGCGTACCTCAGTCACAAGCGTAACAGACGCAGACCAGGGTGTAGATGCTGTGCACGACGAGATGCTGCGCAACTGCGAGGTCAAGGCTCAGAGTCTGCAAGCCACGGCACTCTCCCAATTGCAACAAGCTTGTAAAGGCTCCGACGTTGACGTTGATGCACTCCTCGCGTCATTTTCTCACTGTGTTGCTCTCGGCGCTGCTCACGAGGCCGCACCTCACTTTTCCAGTTGTCTAAGCGGCATTTTCGTCACCCAAGCGCGCGCCAGTTTCAATCGCTTGAAAAGCAGTAAACAGGCCGCGAAAGTGAATGAGCACGGCTACATTGACCGAGCCTTCTATGTGGAAGCTTTACGTGAGCTGTTAACGGGTTCAACCGACATAATGAACGCCGTCGCGGATGTTGTAGCCGATGTGCTGATACTTAAGCAGATCCTCGAGCCAATTCATGCCTCATGTGCAGAAACTGCATTGCAAATGGTGCAAATGTATGAAGACGACGCGCGAATGGTTGCGTGGGAGCGCAGAGCGAATGTGCAGGCGCAGAGGGATCCGAAACAGGCTTTGGAAGGCGATGAAGTGGAAGCCGACGAGAGTTTGCAGATGATCGACTTGTGCCTGGATGAACTTGCCTTTATTATTCGAGTACTTGTGAGCTACACTGCGTTCTTGGCCATTGTATGCGAAGGTTTGGGCCAGAATGGGAGTGGAGGCTTTCAGACGAAGATGCAGGAATTGAGCGGTGTCTATGTCGTGTTGGAGAGGTTTTACGTGTTTCAGTCTGTGCACAAAGCGACTGTGATTGCTGAACCACATGAATTAGAACCTGGAGTCTACGTGTCGAGTCTTGTTGAAGATGTTGCATTTGTTTTCAACAAAGCTTTTTTTCGAGCATCGCAATGGTGCGTCTTGCAGCTTGTTTGAGACTGCTTTGTTTTAATCACAACATGTTTTCAATGCAGCTTAAATTATCATACGGCGCTTTCTATTGTGATTGCACTTGTAGATGCACTCGAGTCACAGTATTTGCAAGCAATCTTAACGCTACCAAGCCGACCATGCATGTTTCCGCTGACTTCTACTAAAGCAGTTTCTGCACGAGCAAGTGGACAGGATGGCAGCGAGGATGCGCATAGTAGTCAGAGCGATGTATCTTTCTCGGCCATGCTTCTACAGGTAGTCGATGAAGACCTTGAGCGAACACTTCAAGAAGAAGCAAGGCTCATTATGACCATCAACACGGCTCATTTAAGTGGTGAGTTTGTGCGGGCATTGCAAGAAAAAATTGAACAGTTTTCGAGTGCGAGTTTTGCGTCCGATACGCCAATTCTCGAGTGCCTGCCAACACCTTTTCACGACATGACGGATGCATTCCAATCCATTGTAACGAATGAGATACAAGAGATACTGTCTCGGACTCTGCGCCAACGATTACCACAAGCTTTGCATCGTGAGATGGATGAGCATCTGCAGTACGTCCTCACCTCTGCCCAATACGATGCGCTTGAATCGCAAGGTTCTCCTTTGATACGATTAGTGGAACGGGAAGTCTTGACAAATCCTGAGTTGCAACGGTATGAACGTACGCTGTGTCGAGCTCCGTTTGAAGATCTTGTCGAAGCAGCTACCCAATACTTAACCTTGTGTCTTGAGAACGCACTTTTCGCGTCAAAGAAACGTTGCAATGATTTGGGTGCATTACAATTGGAGCGTGAGGTTACTGACCTTTTGACTCGAATGGCTACACTCGTGCCTCACAGAAGCCTGCGTGGGGCATTTACTCGACTGTTTCAAGTCGTGTTTGTCTTGAATGTGATGCAACCGTCTCATCTTCTCGACTACGTAGGTTCTTTGCGTGCGGAATTCTCTACAGAGGCTATTGAAACACTTTTGCGAATGCGGATTGAATTTCAAAACGAGGAGATTGTGCGTGTCATAAAAAACGTTGCAAAAGCTGATTAGAACATTTTGCCCCATTCGTGTAGTTGACACGGTATTTTGTAACCTAATCAAATAGCTACAATAGCAAATCGCTAGTAGCCATTTGTTGTTGAGAACACAAAAAAATCGATTGGACTGATTACTTTAAATCGTTACCTTAAACGAAACTTCGATGGCTGCTGCTGCCCGGAAAATGAAAAGTACTCATCTGAAAAGAGCTGAAAATTCTCGTTTACCGTGGCTTGTAGCGGCATGAGTTGTACCAATACTACGCTCAGCGTATCAAGTAGAAAACATGTTTTTTACTTCTATTCCGAGATTTGCAAATTTAGAGGGTAATTGCTCAAGCAGAGCATAACCTCTTGACCTTTCGCCTCTGATCGGAAAGCTTATTTTTGCCCCTACACCTCAAAGTTTGGAGCCAATCATTCCTGTAAGTTATTCGTAAAAATAGATCGCTTTAGGCGTGATTTGGCCTGCCATCTGCACCAAGTTAAGGCCTTTCGAACTCCAAGTTCTCACTTTAACATTCTGCAGTTGTCTCTTCCAATCTGATATAGTTCTCTTTTAACCTTTGTCCACAGATTTGCAAATTATCATCAATACATTCAACGCAGTTTAAAATGCATTTAACCCTCGTATCAGTAAGCACAACGATTAGTATGGATTTGCGTAGGACTTCGAGCGCGAGCTTTGGCTACCCCTAATCGCGATTGTACCATGCGGCTATCACCGTGCAGGGGTTCTTAATTTTAAAGTTTGTTAACAGTCAGTTTCGCATACATGTATTTAGCGATCGCCAAACTACTGTTGTTATCTAAACAACTACTCATTTGATTGCAATATCGATCGAGTCTGTGGTGCATGAAGAAATCATTACTTAACTCGCTGCCAAAATTTAAGACCTTAATGATAGACTTCGCGCTGCAAAGTATAATTGCTTCACCGCAGACCACTTTGGCAATTCAAGGTGACACAAGGATACCTTGACCCAATGCCGATGCCTTATTAATTCGTGTATTAGGCTGAAGAGGCCTATTAAAATACAATAAATTTTTCGCGCTGCATTCCAGATTTTGGGGTCACTAAACAGTCCGCCCTTCAAATGTGGCAAATTGAAAAAAAGCATACCATTTAAAAGACGAAACGTGTAGTATGAGTTGCCCGTGCGCTCATTGAGCAATATCTTCGCTGATTTGGAATCTATTCGTCAGCACAATCTGACTTCTGGTTTTGGCTTACGTATATTTCAGGAATAAGACGCCCTAACTATAATTATAAGCATATCCCAATGAAAATGATATAAATATACACATGTGTTAATCGAAACCTTTTGAGAACGAATTTGTCATTACTGTCCTTTCGTTCGTTAGAAGAATCATCGTTATGGCGTGCGGCGTGCGTGTCACAAATAAAAACTGCTCGGTGGCTAACCCTGCGCGCCCATTCATCCCCCGACCAATTCAGAATAGCCGCCATCCGACCGACAAAAAGTTGCAGCGAAAGTAGAGTTTACCTATCACCAATGTCAGATGTGATGATTTCTAGCTCAGTGCGGCTCATTTGACGCCTAAGCCATAGACGAATACAGCAGCTCAGCGCAAGGTATTGGTACTGATCGTCTCCGAACGTTGCAGAGAAGAGTTAAAGTCAAGTGATGAAACCGGCAGTTGGCGCTCATTGGGGTTCCGAGAACGCTGATTGTGCTGAATTTTTTTTATGCCACTCCAGTCTGCTCAGATAAAGGTTATGCGAGTGGTCACACAAGTTGCTGCATCGCATAAAGATGACGGGAATCTATGAAGGGCTTTCGAACAAATGATCATTCCCATTTTTTCATTGAATTGGGCAGGCCCATTGTTTTTTAAAAAATGGATGCCCAGATAGTCATTTCGCTGCTTATATTCGCATTTGTGAGTTGCAGCGTTGTGTACGATGTCAAATGGAGTCCCCAAGGACGTCGACTACACTCAAAACGTTATCGGTAAGGCATTCCACCAATAAGTATTGTTTTTTATTGAATTTTGGTTTTAAGATTTCTCTTTGTCATGATCGTAGATGGCGACGACTAAAGAATTGGTTGCCCATGGGTGTAGCTTACGCAGCCTTCTACATGGCTCGATACAACGTTTCTGCTGGCAACGTTCCGTCCGTACGACATCGACTTGGCTTTTCTTCAGTTTACATGGGATGGTACGTTACGCTGATTTTACAATTTCTATTTGCACTTTTTTCTTGCATTTCTCAGCTCGAGCTAATATCACGTTTTTCCCCAGGGTTCTTTCAGCCGGGTCTTGGGCATATGCTATCAGCTCACCATTCACTGGACAGATCACTGACCGTATTGGAGGACGCAATGGCATGATCCTTGCATGTGTTGGATCAGGGCTATGCAATTTGGGACTTGGAGTTGTCTTTCTCTGCGAATTGTCGTTTGAAGTAAAGCAAATTCTCTTTGTTGTGCTCTATGCGGCAAATGTGCTCATGCAAGGCTTTGGCACAAGTGCCGTGGTAAAGATCAATGCAGCATGGTATGTTGCAAGTGAACGCGGAGTGTTTGCCGGTGTCTTTAACGTCATGTTGACTAGTGGATACTACTTGTCTTTGGGTAGTGGAAGTTCCATCATCGAATCGTTGGGCTGGGCATTTGTGTTTGTCATACCTGCCTGCATGTTGCTCGTGATGTCGATTATTGTCAGTGCACTAGTAAGGAATTCTCCCGCCGACACCAATTTGCTTTCTGAAGACCAATTACCCACGAATTCAGCGCAAAATGAAGCTGCGAGTAATACATGTGACGATGACACTCAAGTTACTTCGCACCAGCGAATGAAGCAATTGATGAAGAATTATACGTTTCTAGGATATCTTGCAGCCCTGTTCTTTCTTTGCTGGACTCGTGATGGATACCTCAATTGGTTCTTGTCGTTCTTTGACGATGTGCGATCCGAACCCCTTTCATCGGATGACACGGCCATTATTGGCGGAGCCTGGACGATTGGAGGCTTTGTCGGAGGCATTCTCTGTGGATGGATCAGTGACATTGTGTTTCAATCCAATCGAGTCAAGCCTATTTTTATTTTCTCATTGATCCAAGCGGGGCTACTCGGTCTCATCTATTTCATGAGTGAAACGTGTAGCGTGATGACGCTCGGCCTACTCACCTTTGCTTCCAGTGTTTGTATTCTTGGCAACTACACGCTATTAAGCTACACAGTACCTACAGACCTGCCTCAAGAGATTGCTGCGGGTGCAACAGGTGTCATGCATGCAGTGGGGTACTTCTCCACCGGTCTTTCCAGTGCCGTCATGGGGAACGTCATTGATGAAGTGGGCTATCATATGTGGGCAATCTCGCTCATTGTCGCATCAGTGTTATCAGGTGTGTTTGTACGACTGGGCTCACATTTCTCGAAAAAAGAGAGTTCCGAAGCGCAAGATCAGCCCGTAGCAATCATGACCGTGACCGATGCGTCGTATGAACACTCCCACTCCTCATCGTCGCTTGAGGGTGACTTTAAAATGGTCACGGGGACGCCTAGTCATGCGTAACGCGTTGTACTCTTGTTGCCACAGTATTTTATACGTTTTTTTTTAAATTAGCGAAATGCAGTGTACATTTGCGCCAAGCGTCAAGACAAAAAGTGCTGAAGTGAGCAGGATGTCTTTCCTCGATTGTAGCTCGCTAAATTTTTAACGCAATATAAAGTTTAGGTGTTGAGCTCTATAGCAGCTATTTTTATATATACTCTCTTTTGATGTATCAAAATTTACAAAATAGCGTACTAAAGTCACACTAATGGTAAGAGTTTTGTCAACGTCTACTTTATTTTTCTTGGGTCTGAGGTAACAGCTATCGAATCCAAAATTTCAAGCACCCTATATAGATAGGAAGGTACACGGTAACTTGCACAGTCACTTCTTTTGGGATAGGGTGCTTACTAAATGCGTCATGCTCACTAAAAACGCGTCAAGAAGTCCTCGCAGTAGCGTGCTGCACGAGTCTGACCTCAACTTAATGCTGACGCTTGTTCTGGTGTGAGAATTGCGCTCCATTGGCTTAGCTTGCGTCTACGTTTCATCGATTAGCCAGAAATGCCGTGGCGACTGCTCACGGTTAAATTAGTGGTAGATGTCATTTTTGAAGACGACATGTTTCATGTTTTTAACAATATATGAGAAGACAAATGAATACGAAAGACATACGTAGATCCTAAACGCAGTGAGAACTTTGATGAGTACTACTCTTAGTCTTGAGCAAGAAATTTGCAGCAGCAGCATTACGCGCGGTACATGCAGCTTTAGTATTGAGATAATTTAGGATCTTGGAAAATTTTTTGTACAAATGGTGGTCAATAATCGTGATAAGCATACACAGGTTTGATAGATAATATGGCAAAAATCTCGCCATTCAGCATAATGAAAAAAAAAGTTGATGACATTAAGGTGGGTAGGATCAGACCTTAGCTAAAAAAGTAGCCATTAATTAATACAAAGCGATCACACATCTTGATAATTAGCCTAGTTGAATACAGCGCAATCAATTGTCGGCGTCAGATAGTAAATCAGATGCATACACTACCCTTCCGCCTCATATTATAAGTTCCACTGTAGCGCCTTCTTTCATGTATATTGAAAGTATTCTGATTTCATCCCAGCGCTCCAGTTTTCTCTGAGTGTCATGCTTATGCTAGTAATTTTTTATCAGTGTTGTTTCCGCCAAGATAGAGCCAGTAAAAAAGTATTATTAGAAAGAAATCATATCTAATACGTAATGAGACCAGAGAGTCGTATACCGTGAACCCTAATGCCCAAGCGTTCTATGCTATCCCTCTTTCTCCCGTTGCGCAATCTATTCGTGTAAAGAGCACGACTTGGCCGTTGCACTTTAATACTTTATAAAATTGCACACTGTCCTTGTGATTTCCTCAATTATTTTATGCAAAATATATTAAGCCGTCCAAGCAACAGTCTATTCGTCAGGTCATAGCACAGCAAAGTACGATAACCAGGATTGTTTTGAAAAGCTTAATTAAGTATACTCCATTGCCTCCTTTAATCCCAAGCATCAAGGGATAGTTTTACGTCTCATTTAAAGCAAACTGACTCAAATTTTAATAAAACTCTCACACCACCTTGAGCATCAAAGTCTTGCGACGCCTCGTAATTTGATGCTCAAGCATCAAATTAAGAACCAAAGAATTGCAGCGTCATTCTTCACAAGTGCATTCAAAACGAGGCATGGCCAGAGCTAGCAATCACCTGACTTCTTTAAACCAACGATTTCTACACGTGAGCCAGAATAAAACAAAATGTACAGGCTTTCTCGGCCAGTGACCAACCACACTATAGTACTCAAGTGACCTCCTAGCGACATCGGAATATCAAGAAGCGCCCTGATCAACCGGTACTCAATTCGTTGAAAAATGCCAATCGACAAGCACTATCGCATGGAAATATGCATATTGCATTTCCCACAGGTCGCTTTCTCGAATGGTATCAATTTCATGTCATCTTCTACCGTTGTCATATGAAAATCTACTCTCCACAATTCTGCTTATATGCGTTCCTCCTCAACAACTAAACGAATCCATAAAAATTTTCAGCTGCGATGCACCGGTGCTGATTCATGAGTTCTCCGTGGCAAGCCAGGCACAAATTTGAACACGTCGAAAATGTGCATCGCACGTCACGCAACTGCGCAAATCTAAAACGATAAGATGAGTCTGTCCTTCCATGATACCGTGGTCACTCTATTAGTGGCCTCTCCTGTCTTCCCTGAGGGTCCGCCCCTGACATCGTGGTCGCCAAAGTTTTGGCCACGATGTCAGGGGCGGAGCGACGTCCGCACCGGCCGCAGCCCGATCTTTGGCCAGTGCTGCGCTAGCCCTGCTAGCTTGAAGCAGGCCACTAAGCCCAACCCAGTCACTGTAAGCGCTAGCTAAGGTAGTGTCGACTCGGTCTTCCTCTTTATTAACCTTTTGACTTCTCCACGAGGCACGGCCACATTCCGCGTATATAAGGCAGTGGCTTTGATACACACGGCAACATTAGACGCGAAGAACGTGTCGAACTCAAAGTTCACCGACAAGAAGCCCATTTGTTCTGTTAGATTTAAGATTCTAAATGCAGCCGCAAATTACCACCGCTTCCGTATTTGCTTGCTTCTTGTAGCTATTGGTGAAAGCAAATATACTGCAAGCATGGCTCATAGTAGCTGCATCTCGTTATGATGCCATCGTTCTGTGTCTCAGCAGACTCATCTCGGTAGTTTTGAGTCGATAATGTATTTGAAAAAAATAGAAAATTGTGTATTACCGACCTACTTTTTATTTCATACACTTAGTTGTATCGCAGACGATCGCCTAATTCAGAGGGCGAGAACAAGACCACACACTCACTCGGCATCGTGTCGAAGTTTATGGAACGATCACCTCAAAGGCGCTTCGTAGCGCTGTCGGAAAATTAACAAGACGTTGAAAATGACATTGCCTCGCGTTAGTAGCCCAGTCCATGACACGAGTTATTTCTTACACCCAGCACCGGAAGGTACCTGATTCGGTATCCATTGAATCTGCATTAAGTCAGCCGGAGATAGGTCACTAAAGCGGATGAGCATTCAATTTCCAAAAGTGTAACTAGTTTTTTCCAACCCGTACTAAATTGGGTGTGTAAGAAGCAGTGGGTAAATAAGCCCTATACTGTAATGAGGGGTACGGAGTCCAACCTTGGTTTGGGTCGGGCCGCTACCATCGTCCCACACGAAAGAAGGCTAAGTCCTAGCTCGTGGATTCCGGTAGCTTTAATTTATACACCTCGAAAAAGCTTCGGACTTTTTGCTTATTCATTTAAAACCAATTCGTGGGCGTTCTTACACAGAAGGTTTGCAATATCAGGAGAGGTCAGTCAACGCCTTAACACCGTGTAGGACGCTATAGATTCGCACAGACCCGCTCCGCTTAGCCCCGTTTGTAGCAATTCTTATTCTCTTGCCACTGGCGGCCGCTACAATCTCAATACGAACAGAATTCCACCCATATAGTTTTGTTTAAGGAGGTGACACTGTACAGCGTCATACCGGCCGAGCTCGAAATAATCCCAGAGATGATCGAGACGGAGTCTTGGCTTATGGCATTTTTACGTAGCCGTCGTCACACCCCTCGAAACGCTCTTCCATTGTCACCCACGAGTCATATATCCCACGTGTCAATTAACTCAACCTTTTCTTAGGTCGAGTGCTCCCCGTGTGTT
>RCHQ01000498.1:0-14517 GCA_003676415.1 Plasmopara muralis
AAAAGTCCTTGTATTTGTGTACATACGAAGTAATGACCACTGAGGCGGCTGAACTAAGCCTGGTCATGCTAAGTTTGACAAGGCTGGCTTGTAGGCGTAGCCACAGACTAGGGAAGCGGTGTTCATATAGGCCTGAGAGCATCAACTTCTTGCCCACTGCGCCCGCAAAACCCACCGAGTCGCAGTCCAGCAGGAGCTGAACACACCACAACGTTGTTTGGCTGTTTATTAGGCTTGCCGGCCTTATAGGTCTTTTTAGCATGAGCTTGATGTGACCAATGCGCTTTTTTTTCGGTTTATTCCTGTTCGCAATGTGCAGCTCGTACGAAGTAATGTGTTCGTTTGCGGCAAGAGGAATCACCTGACAATTCTTCTTCGAGCCGTGGAATGCAACATCCTCCTTAATTTCTTTAGACACGATCGTGTAGCCAATGCCATCCAGACGCTCGTCACTGCAGAGCTTGATCTCCGTCAAAGTTTGCCCAATGCTAACAATACTGCTGTCTTCAAAAGGCTATCCTCCGGGCCCACCTGCGGTATCACTCGTCATAACGTAAGTCTTAATTGTGGATGACCCTCCCTGCTCTGTCGCGTGCACAATGACCGGTACTCTGCCTTCAACAATCGCAAGCGTCGCCAAAACGTGGAAAATGATTTTCATTAAAGTAGATCGGGTGGGTAAAACTTTGAAAAGTAAGTGCCTGTAGGCTGGGACAGACCTTGGGGTGTAAGTGACCAATATGAAGTTAGTAAAAGCAATGTTGGTGGCATTTGGCCTGCATTTTACCACCGGTGATATTTGCTCAATTTTCTGTCATGAGAATTGAATTGTTAAAAGCGCATAAGGTCTTATTGCACTGTGCAGATACGTCAAATCTCGACTAGAAATCTAATGACGCAACGTTCCTATTTTTATCAGATCGGCAAAAACGAAGCGTCGTACCAGTATTTTCGTACACACCGCATATGTACAGCGTAAGAGCTTGAATTTTGAGTGATGACAATGTTTGGCGGCATTTTAGTTTTTTGTAAGACTGACAGAACAGTCATAAAACATTATAGGTGATTTGGGGTTTTGAGGGGGACGCGCCGCAATTGCGTGCGTAACTATGAAGAAAGATCTATCTCCTAACAATTCATGCCTCCGAAAATTTCGATCTCATGGCAAGGGTTCTCAGAAAGATGTCTCATTCAAATTAAGTGCTGAAGGGAGAAAATATAGAAAACGTTGTTTTCACACCTCCCTTTGCGGTTGAGATTTGCCTCTTGCCATATGCAATGCTGAATCCTGGGCACTGCTGTGTGATATAGCCAGAAATTTCTGTCATGTGACGTCCGCAAAAGAATTGATACATATGACTTGATCAAAATAAAAAAAGTAGTATTTAAATAGGTAAAACATTTAACCAATATCGATCCTCGTAAGACCGAAATGGTTGTCTACTAAAAAATTTACACCTTTCTGGACACTCCTACTATACAAGATGCTGAGTGACTTCACCACACCCAGTATCAATTTCACGCCCACGCGGGAAAATGAACTACTTGATCTCTCGCAAAGGTTCCGCTGATCTTACCAAATTTCCGCACCTGTCGAACGAGCAGTTCATATTGCACAAACCACATGCTGGATTTCATGGGCATGAGAAGGCGGCTACATTTGCAGCCGACCCTGGTTTTGAACAGCTAAAATGCGCCTTGCTGTTTGATCCTACGTACGAAGGCTATGTTATGGGATTCACGCTGGGGCTCAGATAGCTCGAAGGTAGCTTTTCAAAAATGGGATCCAAGACGGTGTAGCTTAATATTTCCAGAAAAAAGTGCTAAATGCTTATTTTTTTGTTAAAAAATGGGAAGGGGTATGTGTGCGCGGCTTTTAGCATTCTCATCTTGGACGTCGGGCTAAAAGCTGGAAGCCGACCCGTAAAACGACTTCTTGTGTCCCGGATACATAAGAAGGAGCAGTATAGAAGCGATAGTGGTATGTGCAATTTAAATCACTGTTCAAAGGATTAAAGCTACAGACATACTCGCCTTTTTTAATACCTCAGATTGGCAAAGCGTCATCCTATAGAACACAAACAGGGTGTACGTACACTCGCAGACTTGGGTCTTATCTTTCTAAGCCATTGTGTTGCCGAGCAATGCAACTACCTGTTTTTTGGCAGCGGTTGACATGGGCATATAATCCGTGCCTGTTTCGAAGAGGATCGACGAAAGTGACCTTCATCTCGTCTAATGACTTCCAAATATTTCTGTTCACGGCATCGTGGCCTGGAAAATGCACGTCATCAAAAGAGAATTGGTGCTTAAAAGAAGAAGGCCAAAGTCATTATCATGATTGTGCCATTAATACAAATAGAAGCGCTTAGTCTCTTAAAGTTCAACAGCTCTTAAACGAATAGCCATCAGCGGTTGGCGACATGCTGTGCATATGTACAAAGATATAGAAACTCATATTAGTCTTTGGAGACATTGGCGCGTCATATAACTTTGTGGTTCTACACTCCACCAGAAGTGCCTTGATGTTAGAGATACTTTCAAATTTTGGTGGTCACCAGCTTCGGCAAGACCACACTTCTCGCTCTGAAAACAGGGCACGGGGTCACGAGCAGAGATGATTTGAAGGTTTTTAGTTGCCTCTGCGAAAGAAGTATGTACAGGAGAATATTCTTGCAGACCATAGGCTGCAGGACGAGAGTAAACTGGCAGTCGACGAAGGTTCGTTTGCTTAGCGAGCTCGCTTGTGATATAATAAACTATTGGTATTGTTTACATAATTTCTCAAAACAACGTCCTTTTGAATTTTATGAACATTTGAAGCCTTCCCACTTGCCTGCCTTACGAAAACAAACTTGTCTCTTTTGCTCTCGTTTGGTGTATTGGTCAGCCTATCTGGGCTTACCACAATTAGCCCCAACTCTTGAAGGATATATAAAGCAAGGTTATGTCTTGACCCCCAAAAAATGTTTGGCCTTGGCAACAACGTTGCGTTGGTGCGTCTCATTTACGATGTAGTACCACAAAGTTTTCCTTTCATCTTCGTGCACAGCGGCTCCGAAAATCGTCTTCGAGTGATAGTAGAACCATCTTTCTAATTATGCGCAAGAGCCGTCGGTTCGCCAAACTCAAGACTTGCACTTTTGACACTACAGATGCTTCTTGCACTGGGTTGATAGGTGGCGCTCGTGCCGATATGAATGGTGTAATTCTCATCTGAGCATGACCAATACGCGAAACTCAACTAGATCGCGTGAGTTGTAAATTGGGTGCTAGAGGCTAAAAAGTGTTGCCGCTTCATTATACACAAAGTCAAAGCCTCTAATAAATAAATTAAGCTCTCATCCCTTCGCAAAAATGAAATCTGCTTTAAACATTTTGGATTGCCCGGCCTCCGGAAAACACTAAAATTGTACCTGATGCATGATTGGCTATATAATGGCGTTAATTTCTTACCCTTGTGTAGCGAATACTGTACTACGTTGACCGTGGCCCATTACTAAGCAGGCTTTGTTCCGTAAAATTTCGGGTATCGTGTGCGCAATTGCACTTTTCCGCAAGCAAGTCACTCGACTCGAGCCACTAAAAGCAGGGATAATAATCCTAATAATTCTTAGTACTTTAAACCAGATTTCGGCCTATCTGACGGGTCGATGTTTCTTGACCGATCCATCGCATCACTCAGTGCCGACTTTCCTGCGCTCACATTGTTTAATGTCACAAGCGAACCCACGAAGAACAGTGGCTGCATTACAAATTACTTGGTATTGAAAAGCAAATATGTTCAATCTTTTTTGTCAGTGAACTCAAATGGTCTAATACTGTGACGTGACCGGCGTCACCGACACTTTTGCCAGTAAAAGGTTTTTAGCAATATAATTCGGATGTTCTCAACATGCATATACACTAGTACTATCCACAGGAATAGGCGAATACACACTTGCCAACCAGAATACAGTACCAGATGTCCCATGATTATTGGGTCCAAGAGATTTCATTGGCTAAAAGTAATCTAGGCTCTGTAGAAAATAAAGATGAATGATAGCTTCTAAGATGGTAGCGGTCAATGGCTGAGAGCCATCAGTTAGGCTGTAGCAAGAAAATGAGTTGTAAGAGCTCGGGAAGAAAGTTTATTAAAGCCGACAACCGACTTTAATAAACTTTCTTCCCGATCGTATTACACTTAGAGTGCACGAGCATTTAAGTATTAGGTCTAACAGTAATCGGATTTTTTTGCACTAGCTACACCAGACCTTCGTTAAAAAAATTAAAACAGTTGCTTTCATCCTTTTGGCTTGCATGTTCATTCTTTATATCTTGTCTTTCCATTGTTTTACCGTGTACGAGTCTAAAGATACTAAATCTCATAATCATCAAGTCTTCGTTTTGTTCACGCAGCGTTGGAAAGCTGATATCAGCAAGTTTATAGACCATTTCTACAGAACTACTGAGTGGTAGCCCTAAAAGAGAGTGAGACTTCTTTGTCAATTCAAACCGAACAAGTTGCTGCTACAATGTCTTGTTGTACACACACAAGCGGTTTGATAAATTGGTCTGTCTAACAATCTGCCCGATCCGACCAGGCACCAAGAACCCTTTGAGGCTCATCCAAAATACAAATAACTTGGTAACCTTTGTTCGAGACAAATAGTTATAGTGCTGCATGCTATGGTCAAAAATCAGCGTTATTCCGTCGACACCATTTACCGAATTCAGGACAGCCAATATATTAGCCAATTTGCTCAGACGATCGGCAACGACCACAACACCAACGTTGTCTGCTATATTTTCTGGAGGCCGAGCACAAGATCCATACTAATGGACCGTCAGCGGCGTATTGGCATCGGCCTTCCTTGTTAACGATGCAACCGCATTCACAAATTACTGACCCGTTAAGATATTTTGGATTTGCAAACAAATATGCGGATTTACTTGTAGTTTTGCCAACCCTAACCAAGCATACGCATTCTTTCGACCAAAATGACCGCTCAGTGGTGTACTGTAAGCCGAATGAAGGATGTTATCATTTAGGAGTCACTACACGTGATGATCTATAGAATATCATTCATTCTGATATATATAAATGGAGCTTCACACTGAGCCGTGTCGACCATTTACTCGAAGCTGTAATAAATTTTCCTCCCATGTAGTTTAGCAAAACCTAAGCACGTTTTGTTTTGCGCAAAAGCAACGTGAGTTTGGTCTCTTATAAAGAAGGTCAGCGCTGTATCACGAACTAGTTTATAGTATAAACGGTTCGATCACGCAGTCGAAGTATTTTTCTCTCCTGGCTTAGGTTTAGTTTTGATGTTTTGGTCCGCAAGAAAAGACGGTTTTAAGACGAGCATGTCAATCCTAATGTGCTCATTCGATTCCTCCCCTCGGCCCCTGCTTGTACAAGTGCAGTGCTATAAGCAGGATCCGATGCGTCACAGATTGTCAATCTGCATCCGGCAAGACCAGGGTCGGTGGCTTTTCTTGACTTTCTTCAATGGCTACTAATGTTGCATATACTGAAGATTTTTGTATCCTTTTCGAGAATATTGGACGATGGCCTGACCTACGTAATTCGTACTTGACTTTTTCAGTACTCATTACAATCAAGACGCCTTTTGAGTACTAACCGCTCAATTAAGCACGTTAATTTAAAATAGTACTGACTTCTGTCCATAGAATATGCTTTGTAATATAACACTACACATAAGAAATGTGCATTTTCAGTCTTTTTAAAGTGAAGATGCACTTTTCTGCGTCAGCGTATAACTTGTTTGTGCGCATGTACTCAATTATCTCTTGCAAGTAAACAAATCGACTAATACGTAATTTTTGTGTGCTACATGGCTATTAATCAAACGTCTTCGGAATGTGTCTTAGTTTACACCTTGTGAGACCTAAAAAAAGGTCACTAGACGATCTAATATTGCAAATGCGCTCGAGAGCCCTTATGCGATAACCAACTACTGTCAAAGCATTTTCAAGTGGCTACCGCGGTCAAGGATACGTCACTCTTTTGCATAAGAGGCTGACTACATGCATTTCATTTAGCATCACCACTGGGTTTAATTTCGAGGAAAAGTCGAGCTTGTTATCGTACAGAGTTTATTTTTCAGCACATTTATCCCAAAAAGCAACATCATCATAATTTATAAAAAATACTGCTATGTCACGCAGTGTTGTGAAATCAAGTCAATTCTATGACGTACACCGTTCCAGATGATTCTTAAGAGGCATTTCTCGTGAGGCCATATGGTATTTCATTATCGAAGAAATATATGGATCCGACAACTTGTAAAGATCCGAGAAGCTCCCCATGGATTTAGTGTCATTTCTGTCAATAATAGTTGCTTTATCATCATATGACCAGAAAATTGTTTCTTCCTTTATTTAAATGACTAATGACATCGGCCTTGTAGACTTCTTCGATCTCTGCTACGGACAACTCATCCAGTTCCAGTAGACTATATTGCGACAGGTGTAAGCTTTAAGCTCATTGTATTGTTACCATATCGATCTCCCTGTTTCAGGAATACTTCTTTTAGAAAATGCCTACTAAAAGACTTTCCTTGAATAAGACCCCCTGCTCTACTACATAAGCGCAGTGCGACGCTTTCTGCTCTCCAAAGCAATGAACAGTCACTGAAATATTGTGTGTCGTGTTCATGTTGTTTGATCGTGCATTGACTGTCTGACGCCTAAATTGACGTTCAGCAAAGGGATGTGCTCATCAAAGCTCCGGCTCAGGGTTATATAACTTGCTTCACATGCATAAGCAAGTTAGTGTCTCGGATGCCTTAAAATGGGCCGTATCATGCATAGCAAAAATCAAGCGCTGCTTGATGGCCGACGAAAAGGGCCTTGTCCAGAGTTTAAGGATGAAGCCCAGCTACTCCACTTGCCTTTGTAGAGCCTTGTAAAGCTTGCCTTGTCTTTATATCCATTATGTCGCTGACAGTAGGCAACAAGTGCTGCTTCTTACGAGTAGCGCTTAATAATTTGCATACGGCTTTGCTTGTAATGGTAGCGCCTAACCAATACTGCCTTGGCTAGTAGGCAACAAATGTTACACGTAGCAAGGAGCTAGTGCTTTGTTTGGCGAGCACAATGCCAATTAACTCCAGAATTCTGTCCGTTATCTAGCTTTAAAATTTCGATGTCCGGCACATTGACATACTCAGCTTAGTGTTCGCCCCAGTAGTGTTCTATCTTGCTAGATTTTGAGATAGAATTCCATGACTATTTCAAGCGACGCAAGGAGCAAGGAGGGTGACGCTGTTGGCGGAACGCCGTAATGCCTCATCAATACTGAACTAATCCATCGACGCTATCGACGAATGGCAGCCATGGAGTTTAAGACCTTGTAATTCTATGATGTTTAAATTTATGCTCGTTCTCGGAGTTATCAATTGAGTGGCACTTTTTTGTAATCGACACAAATATCTGTAAACAATTTCAAATATATTATTTCGTTTAAACGGATACAAGAAAAATAACACTCGTCAATTTTTTTTGACAGATTCGCTCCTAAATCGCTTTAGCTGTTATACAGGTGTTATTTCAGTGTAGTTGAACTCGTTAGCATCTTGACAAACATCCCCTAGACACCGTGTAGAGCGTGCGACTCTGCACATGTGTCGTGTGGTGGTGTTGTGTAATCCAGGGACATCTGGCGCTTCTCAATCCGGCATTGGTCCATTGTAAATTGGTCATGAAAAGGCTTTTAAGATATATGACGGGCTCATAGTATTCTTAAGTCAAACATAAAAGAGATCTCTTCTTGCTAAAATGAGCCTGAGTCTCCAATCCTTAGCTGGCCTACGTCAATTTTTACCAAGAGTTTTTGGGATCGGTCAGACCAAAGTGTTAGCTATACTTGTCTTGCAACACCTTCGTCAAATCGACTGATCTTTTTTTCCTGATACTTACCTAAGTGGTGCTGGAAGGCCAGCACCAGATTGCTTCATATAGCATTCAGGATATAATTCATGCAGGCTATAGTCCTCGCGCCTCCTGTTATTGAGACGTTATGCCATTGGCTACGAGCAGACTGCAGCTCGATTAGAACGGTCCAAAGAAGAAAATATACCTTTCCTTGAGCGGACTATCTCCTACACGACTGTAAGCTACTCGCCATCAAGGCCACACTGATAAAGTTTCAAGTCATCTACGCTTTTTGCAATCGATTCGACCTTGAAACCCTAAGAACGGCATCTTATACACCTCACTTGCCCAACGAATGGCAAGATGGCAGTCAATTTTCAAAAAATCTTTGCCAAATACGATTTTGGCAAACATATTGTGCTTTCAATCGGCTTTTGAGAAGGCCAGATTATGATATACTCAATCGAAGCAGAATAGAAAGCTACATTGATGTACCTTACTGTCAGACATATCGAATGATTGCCAATATAGAGTTCCTCATGCAATCCTTACGCAGGCGGAGATGTTGAAGTCACAAAGTTAGCCCTTCAGCAGTAGTTGCTGGATGAGGCCGATTATTGGTTCCAACAACGGGTGAATCCAGTCGATTCAGCCTGAGTCTTCGTTCGAAATAGCCGAAATCTTCAGTACAATATCCCGTATAAAAGTTTATGGTGCTATAATTGGCAATCATTTTCGCGTGCGCATACACTAATTGCTCTGAACAACCAGTCTTTTTTATGCTCAACGCATCAGAAGCGACTATCGGATGTAGCTCGAAGACCTCGAGCTGAGACGCGCTTTTATCGATCCGAATGTAGACCTCATGGGTCATCGGACACAAGAAGTCCATCATCTTTTCAAGTGCCTCAACGTGCAGAGGGCTTCCGAAAAATAGTAGTCCAACC
The DNA here is from genome assembly GCA_003676415.1 of Plasmopara muralis. Classification (NCBI taxonomy): domain Eukaryota; phylum Oomycota; class Peronosporomycetes; order Peronosporales; family Peronosporaceae; genus Plasmopara; species Plasmopara muralis. The sequence continues at coordinate 8,826 of RCHQ01000498.1, forward strand.
TCCAGAGAAGTCACAAGTGCTAACACACTGTCGTTCAAAAGCTGCTGCTTCTCATGAATCGCACAAACTGAAGACAAAAGGGGCCTCCTCGGGAGCTTCTGGACCGCTAACGTTAGCAGTATCATTTAAGAACGCGTTTTGAAGTAGAAACACACTCTTTAGCGCCATGAGCTTCTTTTGAAGCGGAGTATATATCCCGGCTCACATTGTGTAATGTTTCCGGCACGACTGCCCGGATGCCGTTGCGATTTGGTCCAAAGCACCACAGTCTTTTTTTTTAACTCAGAGCATAGTAATATGCTTTGGCATATTACTATGCTCTGAGTGAGAAGATATCTGAAAGGTGAGTTGCCTCCGAATTGAAAATGAGCACGTGATTCCTTAAGCTCGCAACTATAAAGTACTATGTCCAAAGTGGTTACATCTGGGCTGGTGATTTTCTTACGATATACCTAATCCAAAAGAAGCTTTTAAACCGAATCGAGGTGGTGTTAGCTTTAGTATTTACCAGTACTAGTAGATCCAGCATTTACGCTTTCCATTTCAAAGAAAGTGCAAATGCAGACACTGTTTCACGTTGGTTTGCATGGGACCGTAACCAATATGAGCGCAGGAGTGATGGAGCAAATTTTCGTGAGGGCGCGATCAAGAAATCTTGACTCATCAGATAGACAAAATCGTATTTCAAGCACAAACTTTCTCAAAATCTTTTGGGGGGGCGCGAATCGAGCGACTTGCATGCAGAATAGTGCGATTGCGCACACGGAACCAAAGTTTTGGTCTAACAAAATCTGTAATTTCTTAATCCAAGGCCTTCAATGCAAGCCTTGGCAAAAACAGTCGAGGTCGTCTGAGCTGCATCGTTAGAATTATCCACCAAACGCCGGCCGCGAGCTAATCGAAGAGGAGTGCGATTGGTACGGTGTTCAGCGCTTTTCTTGTTCTCTTCTCTATCAAGAATTCAAGCCTAACCGTCTTGCGGATATATTTTGCATCTTTTGCAGTTGAAGGGACAAACGACTCTTACCTGAAAAGCTATGAGGATATTAAGACCCTACTTTCGCAAAAGTAACCTAACGTCCTAGAAGTTTTTTCTTGTAGTATTTGGCGCCTTTGGTAAGACCACGCTCCCCGCCACGTTTGGTGTCAGGAGTGAAATTACATTTGCAGAGCTTTCTTGATGACCGCTACGAAAAAAATGCACGTTGCGGACCTTACGCTGAAGGTTTGGCAGTACGCTTACGACGAGTCTTTAGCTTATCGAGCTCGTATTGGGGGAACTTCTTCACTCGCAAGTACATTTCGCCAAAACGAACGGACATAAGACGAGCCGAGAAGATTATTTGATGTATTTCTAGATTTAGCGATCAAAATGTTCAAATTGTCTTGAAGAATTTCTTGAATAAGAAGCTAAATTTTCTAAATATATTTAGGGTCAACAACGTAAAATTAGCAGAGTATATGAACCTCCTTTATTAGCGGTAAGTTTAAAGCGAAATTAATAAGTGGTATAAAATGCCTTATGTGTGGGAAATCGGATTCTGTAAGCGACTCCCATGAACACATTTTAAAAAAAGGTCAATCGACATTGAAGTGTGGGTTTGTATCGAGCCACGTACTATTTCTAAGTCGCATAATGCTTTCAGAAGCAAAATTTTTGCCAATAATGCACTAAGTCTTACTCTACATCTATGATGTGATAACAATATATTGTGCGTCAAAAAAATTACATCGGCAAAATTGATAAAAAAAAATTATGATCTTGCCCGTTGGCAATTCTGAATTAGTGAGAAAAGTGTTGCTTCCGCTACAATTTAAGTATAGCTTACGCTACGCTTTAGGTATGACTTCTAAATGAGGATACAAAATTGTAAGAGAGCAGAGCAAAAATCCGAAATATGTATTTTGATGCTAACGCTAGTCAGATTTTGGACTTAGAAATGCAGCACCATCTTGTGGGTAGGATCAAAGTTTGGTTCAGTTGATTGAACTGGACTAACTGTCTTGGGAAAGAACCGCCACAACACGGACAAACAGCTCAACATTGCACTTTACAAAACGCATTCATCCCGCAAAGTTCATTTTTTCCTTGTCTCGATAAATACATTACTTTTTCTGACGACCCGATCGACTCCAATGAATCTCATACTTAGTACTGTTGCGCTTGCTGCTGTTGCTGCTGCCGCTGTTGAAGCAAGTGTTTACCTGACCAAGTCGTACTGTACTGTATGTATGATGAGCCAGCCTCACGGAGACTCTTTGAGCGATCATGGTGAAGGGTGATTTGTTTCGGCGTCTTCGTTGAGCCTTCGCACGGCATGTCGCAGGACAAGTGGACGACTTCAATCTGGTCGTTGACAGTGACGTTGTTGCGTGGAAGGTGCAAACTGGACAGAAGCATGGCCATACACGCATCAGGCTCGTCAAGTTTATCAACCACAAGAAATTGGCACGTTATCGGATGTTATAGCCGTTTTCAAAGGCGACACCGCACGGGGTTTAGCTCAGTGGGTTTATTGGGCACAGCTCAACCAAGCTGGTGGTATTGGAGCGAAGATCGTTAAACTTGTTCAACCACAGACGACAGCGACGACGACATTTCTGATGGAAACGAAGAAAATCCTCGTCAGAGAATACAAGGAGCTAAGATCTCGGTGACTCACGCCTCGTAGCGCGACAGATGGAAGCAGAGCATTAGTAGAAAAGAAGAGGATTAAACAAGAGTCTTTTGCGATCAAGTGCTTAATCAAATAGCTTCACTTTGCTGGATTGATCGTAGATAAAAGAATCTCTCACCTCGTAAATGCAACGCAATAACCCTTTACACATTTTTCGCTTCTCGCAGTAACTTTAATCAGAAATTTTAAGTAGTAAATCAAAACTCTTTTAATTTGTTTACTTTAAGTTTTACAGAAACGAAGTAATGACCATGAAAAAAAAAATGGCGGCTGAAATTTGTACTAAGCCTGGTCATGTTGGGTTTGAGAAGGCTGGCTCGTGGCAACAGACTAAATCGGTGTCCATATAGGCGTGAGCGCATCCACTTCTTGCCCAGCGTGCCCGCTGAACCCCCCCAGTTGCTGTCCAGGAGGAGCTGTACAGACTACAGAGTTGTCCGACTGTTTATTAACCTTGCCGGCTTCATAGACCTTCTTGGTTGTAGTGGTGATCTTGATGTAACCAATGCGCTTGTATTTTGGGTTATTTATGTTTGCAATGTGTAGCTCATACGAAGTGATGTGCTCGTTTTTGTCAAGAGAAGTCTCATTACACCTTTTCTTTGAGCCGTGGAATATATCTTTGCTCGGTTTCCCCTTTGACGCGATCGTATAGCCAATGCCATCCAGACGTTCGTTACTGCAGAGCTTGATCTTCGACATAGTTTGCCCATCGCTAACGAGAGTTTTGTCGTCAAAATACTTCCCTCCGGTCCCGCCTGCATTATCGCACTTTATAACGTTCGTACGAGTTGTGGATGACCCCCCTCCTCCTCCCCCTCTCCCGGGAACCATGACTGCCCCTCTGCCTTCAACAACCGCAAGCGTCGCCAAAACGTGGAAAAAGAGCTTCATCGAAGTAGATTGGGTGCGTAGGAGAAATGTTTTTTAAAAGTGACGAGTTATAAAGCAAGCTGGAATGGAGCATGTTGTTGAATTGAGTTGATGATAACGACACAAGGATCGAGCGAGGGCTGTGTCGATGGAAGTAATCTACTCGTGTCTATGCACGTCGTGGTGTCAGATTGTTATGCGAAAGAGCGTATAGATCCTTTACCCGTGGCTATTGGATAAACCCTGAATGAAACAAAACAATCATAAGGTAGACTTCGTATACTTCACTGATATTCCTTGGTACTTGAGCACGAATTAGATAATTCTTAAATGACCATCACCCTTCTGTAAGATGAAGCGATCGTGGTTCAAGAGAGGCTATCTATCATTGTCTCGATGTCCTCTTTGGAGTCTACAAGTCACGAGAAGCGTTAACGATGGTGTCGTTTGACCAGTATTTTAGCTCAGGTGATATTGTGCTATATAACAGCATGGGACGTGACTGCTAAAAGCCCACAAGGATGTTAAGCACTGTGCATGCCCCTCAAATCTCAGACGAGAATCTAACAACGTATCGTTCATTCCCGCGCCTTTTCTGATCTGATCGTCATTCGAGCGGCATCATACCAGTATTTTGGAACACACCAAATATTTACAGCATATGAGTTTAACTTCTAACTGATGACGATGTCTGGAAACATTAAAATCGTAAGAGAGGAGAGATAGCTCTGCAACGTAAGCCAACAATCATAATGGACTATCGGTGATTTGTGCTACCAAATGTTCATCAATGGGGGCGCTCCAATTGGCTAAATCGGGCCATTCTGTGGCCGTAGAGCTAATCCAAGACACGTCCTCTTTGATTTCGTAAGAAATAACGGCAAGGAACTTTGTGAAAAGTTTTGTGACAATATTTTTCGGCCCGCAAGACTTAAATTACTAATTTAAGCAACTCACGCAAGCTAGTTTGGTTTTCCATTTTTGTTATGCACAGTTGAAGTCACATTTTCCGTATTTACTCAGCACCAGAATTCTCTGTAGTGCAAAAAGGCACGTCTTGAGTTTAACGTTTAGGCGACCATTTTGCATCACAAAAAAGAAAATACTTCTATTACTCTTAGAAGTTTTTAGAGCCGCTGTGCACAAAGATGGACGCAAAACGATTTGGCGAGCGTCGTAAACGAGACACTTCACAGCGCAACGATGCCGCCGGGGCCAAATCATTGTTTGATCCGGCCAAGGCAAAGGTTTACTTTGAAAACACTTCAAAAGTTGAGGCCGTGCTTCAGCAGGACTGCACTGACGTTCGATACTTCTAGTCAAGATGGTCACCAGATTTGACATGACCAGGTTTTGCGCCGCTAAGAAGAAGAGAATGGGGGTCTAACTTAATATTTTTCATTACCGCTGTCAGAAAAGAGAATGGTGTTGCAGACCATATGTCTCAAGACAGAAATCAACCGGTAGTCGACGACAAGTCTTAAGCTTCGCGAACTCATACGCGCTATACAAAATCAATGACATTGTTTACACGATCTTGATTTTACAACTTCGTCTGTTTGCACCGTACGTACGTTTGAAGCCTTTTCACTACCAAAACCAAACCGAGCTTAATTCTGTTGCTTCCGTCTGGTGTATCGGCGAGCCATTTGGGGTGATCGCCGAAGCGCGAGATTTATGATGCACCAAAGTCTGCCAAAACAAGAATGTATTTATTTCTATCCTTGTACACTTGCGTCAGTCCACCACCCTAGCTCTTCGCTAGTAAGCTGCCCGAATCTAAGAGACTAAGCTTTTATAGATTGTGTCAACGGCGCACCCGTCATAATAACTTAAGCCTTTTCTCCTAGCGCACTTTGCCTCTATCAGTGACCTGCGTTCTTTAAGCTACAATGGCGTGCCTTTCGCCAGCTCTTCTCTACAGTATTTGATGTAGATGAAGGCTATTGTCGTGAATCCTCTTTAAAAAACAGGCACAGGTTATATGGCCATGTTTCCCGCTGTCAGAATAGTGGATGTTTCCTTGCTTGGCAACACATTAGCCCATAAAGACTAGAAGCACTGAAAAAGGATACTTCAAAAGCACAGTAGGAGGCCAGGGAGGAACGATCGCTGTTTGTGCAACAACAAAATCCGGCTTT
>RCHQ01000499.1:0-14512 GCA_003676415.1 Plasmopara muralis
CGTTGACGAGCCATCCCAAAGATGGAACTGTCTCGGTCTCTACAATTAATCGCATCACCGAGAACGGCGAAAGTCAGATAAGCTTGGGCCTGGAGGAATGTTTGAGATACTGCAGCAACATAATCCAGACCGATATTATCTCCCCAGCGAGAACGAAATCCGACAAGAAATCGCAAAGTTTCTGATGAGTGGCAAGCCACGCGCTCCGACTTCGTTTGTGTCTGGTTCATCAAGTGAGCAGAGTTCAGTGTGTCCTAGAGCTGCAGATGCGTTCTTCGAATCGTTGCTCGACCGTGATTCAACCACAAAACCAAAGCATGCGCTCGCTGTGTATCGCCCCACGTACACTGAGGGTGGGCTATCAGACAGTCAACTCAAGGCAAAATTCAGCAGTCTCAAGAATCGACGGAAGCAGACTCTTCATGTCTCGTAGGCAGTAATATACGTGTCATACACAAATGTCGCAGAAATTAATGGTGACACTCGAAAAAATGATATCTATTAACTGACAGGCATGTCAATCATAGGTTCGGATGGCCTCTTCGAGGTCGCATATTTCCACGAAAACTGCTCCGATTTCTACACAACTTGTACGAGAATATCCCTGAGATCCCCACCAACGTAGCGGACGTTGGTTCCGAACTCGTTTTGCTTTTGCTGATTTCATTCCCCACCGATCACCTACCCAAAATACCATTTTTTGCTACAGTTGACTGAAATTTACAGTTAAAATGATATGTATACATGCATTACTACCAACTATAGGAATAGGCGACAATACAGTTCCCAACCTGAGGATATGTCCCATGATCATTAAGAACCAAGAGACTTTGTTGGCTAAAAGTAATCTAGGATGTCTGAAAAGCAGATGGAGTAAAGAAGAATGATTGCTTTTAGAATGGTAGCAGTAGATGGTTGAAAGCGACCAGTTAGGCTATGACAAGAAAACAAGTCGTAAGAGCTTTCCATCAAATATCCCTTCTCAATTTGCTTTAAGCAACAAATACTCCTCCTCCTTCACCAACTTCGCCCCGCCCGCGCCTCAGCCTCGTCCGACGAACGACCTTAATCAGCTTCCTCCGCTACTGTGTTACACTACATGTATAATGAATGATTCGTCAGCTCAAAAAACTTTGCATTATTAGCGATTGCTGCTTTTAAACTTGTGAGCGGGACAATGCTAACAAATTTGAAAGCAACAATAAATCTGCTGAAATTATTTGTACAATTAATCATAACCTTAAATTAACGAAAAAACATGTTCGTCTATCTTTGTTTAAATTCCTCTCTCAAACGATTCTAAGAGCGACAAATTCGATTCCAATACAATTTGATTTTCTTAAAAATCATAATTCTAATAAGTTAAATAAGTTAGTTAAATAGGTGATAAATAATGTTGTATTGCAGTCGTGTGCGACGACGTGGACGTGTCAATCATAGGCGTAGCTGCAGCCACCACTAGTCACCAGGTTTTCTCGTCCTTTCATTACTTAATCGGGGTGGTTTTGAATGCTAAATGACAAAATTAAAGACAATATTGCAATCTTTTGTATACTTGTTTTGACGTAAACTACAATTTGCTTTAACATTGCAGCAGCAGCAATCTGCATGTGATCCGCTCCTCAATTTGAGAGTGCTCGTTAAAGACCTTGGTGCTCCACTGTGTCTAAGCCACGCGACTTTCGTGCGCCTCAATAAGTGCGGCAATTTGGTTTCTCTTGCCTTTCTCAAAACAAAAATATAGCAACAAAATATGGTGCCAATTCAAATTTATTCCCCTTAATGTCCCAAAGATCTTAGTTTGCATTCAGATGGTAGTCGTTTCCGCACGACGAAGGCGACAAGTCAATCAATTTCAACACATTGGCGTAGGTGATACCGAGGCTCGTCACAAAGTCATCAAAAGGTTTTCCAACCGGTATATAAATGTAATCGGGATGGTTTTGAATGCTATCTTCGAGCCACTCGCCACCGATGATTTCTCCGGCGTCGTTCAACTCCAAAATATAATTGTATGATGCACTAGAGTTTTTGCTTTGCACTAGCGGGTGGCTCAAATCGAAAGGGAATTGATTGCTGTTCCAGACGACGGTGGACTTGACGTGGACAATCTGCGTGGCCTGGTCGTTAAACGGATACGAGTCTGTCTTAAAAAAGGTCTTTGCAGCTTCAGTGGGCGTCATGGATTTCTGCTCATCTACTTTGAAGCGGGAAAGCGCTTGGTCCCAGATGGCACGACCAGGGTACCGATCGATAACGAGTGAATGCTTTAGCTTGCACATGATGTTGGAAACGGCGATATGGTGAAATGCAGGGGTTACATCGCGAAACGAACTCTCTGTGGGCCGGCCATACTGATCAAATGACACTGCATCATCAAGATAGCGTTCTCCACCGTAGAGAGTAGGAATGCCGGCTTCCGCGTAGATAATCGAGATCAATCCCTTGACGTCGTATGGGTGGAAGTCAACTTTGTTATAGGTAAAGGCACAACGAGGCTCTTTCTCGAAAATTGCTGCAGGAGCCACACCATAACTGAGACTACTCCATCTCGGAATGCAGACGCTCGTAGCGCCACGAACAGTGCATACATCGGTTTCATCTTCGCAGGCCCCAGAGCATTGGACGGACGAGTCGTCCACCGAATAGATACCATACTTGGCCGACACCTTGTCTTTTAATACGTTTGCATCCAAATCGAAAGCCATCGCGTACTTTTCGGTCGCGGATGGTTCATTGGCGGTCCACTTGTAGTTGATACTGTCGGTGTAGGTTTCCCAAATCGGACCGTTCCAGGGTCCTGGCACCAGTTCACATGAAGTCGGGAGGTCTATTAATTTCCTCGCAAAGTTCGTCTGAAAAAAGTTCTCCATCGCCGTAATGCCTTCGCCTTCTGTCATTGCTTCGAGCTTGCGGTCTGTAGCTCCGTGCACATGCGATGTGAAGAGGGCGGTAGTCGTGGATATGATGCTAAAGGCTCGCATGAAGATCTTGTTTGATGCAGTCGTAGGGAGTCTTTGGGTCGTCAGGTAAATTAAAAAATGAAATCGACAAAAGGTGTTTCGCAGCAAGAATTGAGCCACACACTGGCCGCAAGTTATCGTCGAATTTAGGCAAATCCTATCCGAAACCGAATATAATGCCTCCTGTAGCCTCACCATCCTATATTGAAAAAATCATTTACTGTGAGTATATCGAACGCTCTACTCGTAATTTGAAGGCTTGCATGGCGCAAGAATAATTATTCATGTCTACGCATGGCTACACATGGGTATGTGACAGTATATATCTATATATGATGGGAATCATGGAATGTCGCGGAATGGATTGCATGCTACGTTTAAATACAATCTCTGCTGCTTTCGAAGTAAGTGCTGATATTTTTCCCCGCTTTGCCCGTGATATCCCAACCATAATCGTTCTTACCGGGACAGACATAATTCGTAGCATGGGTGCGAACTTTTTATTGACTTTTTGGAAAATAAGCCTTAACATTATATAGGGATTTGATATAATTTGATTTAGAATTTTTCGTCTGGTTGTACCTCAATTTATTGTAAAGCTTTCAGATAGCGGACCTCCATCATGTGTTTTAGATCGTATACTGAAGCCCGTATTAATTCTTTACTTTGATAAAAAAAAACTATCTCGTGAGGGCAAAACACTATGACATCAAACAAAAATCACAGATACCACAATATGCAGATGGTTGAAGCAAAGATGTCTGACTTTATTAGGGAAAACGCACACTCACGGAACTAACGCAGGATTTGCAAGCAAGTCCCCTCTTTACATGGCGTGTGCACGGAGCTCCACAACGCAAGCTTAAAGCCTGGCAGAGGGCGAATTCCGTACAGCGTCTTCGGAATTACTTTTGAGAGGAAACTAAATATGTCCTCCCTGTCTTCGACTACATCCAGCACTCTGGAACGGCCCCAAAAGGAAATCTGCGTCGACAGTACTCACTACGTGTGGAGTGCCGGTCAACCATCTGCAACTGAAATACACGATTTGGAAACAAACGTGCTAATGGACAAGGTGTTGGCCAAGTTCGGTTTCAATTCGGTTGACAATTTATCCGTCCAAGTGCGTCTCCTGCATTTCGAAATGGAACAGCTTCAGTTATGGAGTAGCCACACCAGCCATGTGCCACCCTCCATAATTACATTAAAATTTACCTGATCAACAATAAGGGGGTGATTGTGCCAGACTTTCTCTCGTATTTTTTCGATTGTGTCCCGCAGCTTGTGTTTACTTTCACTCACTGAAATGCCATTTCGTGAAGGCAATACACCAAGGCCTTTTTTGCCGACTCAGCAATTATCACAATAGGAATGATGTGGTAATTTTTGATTCATGTGTTACGGGTCGTTACATGAGCCAAGCTTTTGTTTAAAGCCGACTTCCCATAACGACACCCTATCGTTATTTATAACAAAACGCAAGATGAGGTTAATCAAGTCCTTGCCTAATTGCAGAGACGAAACTTGGTCGCTTGTAAATGAATGTAGGCGCAAACACAATATCAAACTTCTCAGTCTTTAATCTGCAACATGTCGACTAATGATAAAATTACACCGCTGAATGCATGTTGAACAGGCGGATGGCGTCACAGTATTTACAAGTACGTCACAATTAGTAATTTAATATGGTAGCCGTTCATTGGTCTAGATAGATATATACACTTCGGTTTTTACTTTTTACTCAACAGGTTAACAGCCGCAACAAGCCTTCACTCATAAGCGAAGCCCTCACCCACTATGGCTAACAAGCGCACCGAAGTCATCCTAGGAAGTGGTATCTTCTACCACTGGAAGTTCAATATGAGGATGACCCTAGCGCGGAAGGGTCTCCAGGGGCACATCATGGCCGTCAAGGAAGAGAAGGACATCACGGAAGCGTGGCTGGTTAATGATACCAAGGCGCTAGGCATCATTGCTCAAGGCGTTGAGATCCAGCACCAGACCAAGATTCGGTCGGCTACGCGCGCTATGGAGGCGTGGGGAACCTTCCGCGATTTCTACAATCGCTCGACTCTTCACAATCGTGTGGCGATGACTTGTCGACTACATGAGTTCAAGATGGAAAGTAAAGCAAGCATGCCAGAGCATCTGGACTCTTTTGACGAGCTAGTAGTGGGACTACAGACTACGGGAGAGCAAATTGATGAGTCATGCCAGCTGGTGGTGCTTCTCAGTAGTCTACCTTCGACGTATGACTTGATTTCGTCGATTGTGGAAAATGCAAGGGACAATTCGTTGATTGAAGTCAAGGAGAAGCTGCTCAAAGAGTCAGAGAAGCTGCAGAGGAAAGAAGCTACGGAAAAAGTGTTTCGCGCAAATGGAAATGCTCAGAAGACTCAAAGGTGGACGGGATAATGGACGAGAGGGTGGTCCTCCACGCAATAACGGCGGTTACAAGGGCAAGTGCTTCAACTGTGACCAGTTTGGACACATGAAGCGGAACTGCCCGGCCGCTAAAAGATTTAACAGCGGCGACACCGTGTTTGGTGTTGGTGAAGGGAAGTCATCATAATGGCTGATTGACAGTGGAGCAACATTCTACATGACCCCACACAGGAAGGCATTGTTTGATTACAAGGGCCTAGAAGCTAGCACGGAAGTTACGATTGCAAACGGGAAGAAGTTGCTTGTCAAAGGAACCGGCACGGTGAAATTGACTGGTTTGAACGGAATGGGCATTCGCATGGTTAAAGTTCTGCACATTCCCGGACTCGACAGAAGGTTGCTGTCAGTTGGCAAGCTGGCAGAGCGTGGTATGAGTGTGGAATTTTCGCGTTCGTCATGCATCATCTGGAACAAGAATAAAGCAATTGCGTCGGGTACAAAAGTTGGGAAGTGGTTTTTTCTTGACTGTGAGCAAGAAGAAGCATGTCTCGTTGAATATTCCGGGGCTGACAATCAGTGAGAGCTTTGGCATGCACGCATGGGGCACCCCAGCTAAGATGCGCTGATCAGGACACAGCGATTAACTAATGGTATTCCAGTTATCAAGCAAAGTGTGGAAATATTGTGTGCCGGGTGTTTGAAGGGCAAGCAGACGGTCACAGTGTTCCCGTCTCGTTCGATGAAATAGACGACACATGTGTTGGAGCTTGTTCACACAGATGTCATGGGGCCAATGAGCATTTCCTCGAGGGGTGGTTCCAAGTACGTTCTTACGTTTGTGGATGATTTTTCGCGATATGTTGCGTTTCTCCTGATCAAGAGCAAGAGTGAAGTGGCTGGCAAATTCAAGTTTTTCCTGACGTTATACGAAAACCAGTGGGGTGCACGACTAAGATGTTTGCGATCCGACAACGAAACCGAGTTCGTAAACAAAAAAATGGCTGGAATATGCCAAGAGAACGGCATTGACACCAGCGCTCCGTTCCATACAACCCGCAGCAGAACGGAGTGGCAGAACGTATGAACAGGACTGTCATGGAGATAGCCCGCAGCTTGTTAATCTACAAGAGCGTTTCGACGGAATGGTGGGCGGATGCGGTAAATACAGCGGTTTATTTAATTAATCGCTCCTGCAATACAGTCCATCCTGACATCACGCCGTACGAGCTAACTTTCAAGATGAAGCCTCGTTTGGATCACCTGCGCGCGTTTGTTTCGCAAGGCTACGCTCATATTAATGATGTAAAACGAACCAAACTGGAACCCGAGAGCTTCAAGTGTATGTTTCTTGGCTATGCAGAGAATGTCAAGGGCTATCGCGTGTTTGACTTGGAAAATGCCAAGATTAAACTGACCCGCTCTGTAAAGTTGGATGAGCGTGAGGTGGGCGGCATTTACGACACGCAAGAGCTCAAGCCGTAACCAGTTGTTCAAGTTATGAAGGATGGTGATGAAGTCAATCTTCAGCATCAAGTAAATCGACAGCCAGTTCCGGACGATCCCATTGAAGCTGTCGAAGAGACAGTCGCGGATATCGAAATGGATGATTTGCATCGTACGCCAAGCGCCGTTGTACAGCGGCTAATGCCTTTTGAGAGCCCTGTACGAAACAGGCTTGAGCTAACGAAGTATTATCAACCATCCCAAGTGCAACAAGAAGATCGTTTGGTGTTTCGGCCTGAAGTGAAGCGAACAAGAATGGGACGTGAACCAGTGCTTAAGCTTCGAGACGGCTCCGATGATAAAGAATCAACAGAAGGCAGTGAAGGCCCACCGACTCCGAAGCGTGCTAGGATTGACGAAGATGAACTAATTGCGGAAGCCGCTCTTGCCTACGCCGTGAGTATTGACGATGATGCGGACTCACCGATTACTTATGCTCAAGCAATGGCAAGCGACGATGCAATAAAATGACGTAAAGCAATGGATGCTGAGCTTCGATCCCACGAAAAGAATCAAACGCAAACATTGCAGCCACGAGGGAAGATTAGAAGCACAATTGGATCATGATGGGTATTTGCCAAGAAGCGTGATCAGAATGGCGCTATCGTGCGATACATGGAACGACTGGTCGGGAAAATTTGAGCAGAAGTATGGCGTCGATTGCTTTTAAACTTATTCTCCGGTTGCCAAAATAAATCCAATCCGAATAATTCTCGCGGTATGTGCTAAATGCGACTATCAAATGAACAGCTGGACGTCGACACGGCTTTTCTCAATAGCGTGTTGGCATACAACGTTTTTATGGAAGTTCCGCTTGGTGTCGACAATGCTCAATGGATACATATGTCAACTAAACAAGAATATTTACGGACTGAAGCAAGCAGCAAGTGCCTGGAACAAGACGTTACATCGTGTTTTCGTCAGGAATGGCTTTAGGAGTTGCGGAGCAGATCAATGTGTATATGTCAAGAGCACTAAAGAAGGTTTTGCTTACGTTGAACTATATGTAGATGACATGATTATCGCAGCAAGAAGCAGCAAAAAACTGAATTTAGTAAAGGAAGTACTCAAGAATGCTTTCAAGATATAGGAGGTGGGTATGACGCAATTTATTTTGGGCATAGAAATTGATCACGACAGGTCAGATGGAATATTGATTATCAAACAGACTCGCTACATCAACGACGTGGTCAAGCGATTCGGTCAACAAGATGCCAAGAGCATTGATAACCCGTGCTTATCAGGATTGAAGTTGTCGTCAAAGCAGTCACCAACAACGGAAGAGGGACGGTTGACAAATGTATCAGAATTAGCTGTGAGGCTATTTGATTATGCTTTGAAGGCTTTCAAGAAGCGACAAAAGTCAAACTGTAGTATTTGGTAGACGTCGAAATTTCTGAAAGAACTTTTTGACTTCCGTGTACTCAGAAAACAATGCGATCAAAGCCTTATTGCTCTTTGATTGGATGCTTGCTGTACATAACGACATGTACTCGGCCGGATATTGCTTACGTGGTGACACAGTTATCACGTTTTGCGAAAAATCCAGGACTACAACATTGGACCGCAGCAATTCGAGTAGTACGGTATCTGAAGACTACGCGTCAAATCGGTGTCGTCTACCGAGGAAGTGGAAGCGTTGCGGTTAAAGCATACTAATTTGCAGATTGGGGCAACAACACGGATGATTGACGCTCGGTATCGGGAGCTATGGTCATGATTGCGAGCGCACCAGTGGTATTCAAGTCGAAGTACCATCGGACAGTCGCGCTGAGCCCAGCGGAAGCTTAGTATATGGCTCTCAGCTTATGCACGCATTAAGTTCTTTGGACGCGGGCGATGCTAAAGGACATGGGTCACGAGCAAGCTGAAGGAACACAGGTTTGGAAAGACAACCAAGGGACTATTGCGTTGGCCAATAACACCGGCTACCATGCTAGGACGAAGCATGTGGACATCAAGCACCACTTTTTTCGTGAGAATGTGCAAGAAGGACAATTGAAGATCGATTATATTGACACGAAGAGTCAGCTTGCAGATGTGCCGACGAAGGCGCTTGGAACCAAGATGCTGAAGTATCTGCGTGAAGCCTCCGGAATCAAGACCAAGTCAGCAACAAAGGACACACAACATTAGCGGTGAGATGAAGTGTTAAAGTTACACCGCTAAATGCATGTTGAACTGGCGGATGGCGTCACAGTATCAACAAGAACGTCATAGTATTCACAAGTATGTCACAGTTAGTAATTACCTATGGTAGCCGTTCATTAGTCTAGATAAATATATTCACTTCGGTTTTTACTTTCGACTCAACAACTACTTAAGACCGAAAGACCGGATATGGTTAGCAACCGTTGACCGGACGATCGTACATCTTCCCGCACACCGACTTTACGCATTGTATTCTGAGACCCCGTCATATCTGGTATCACTCTAAGACTGAGCCCATCTGAACTCTCGTGACAGGTTTCAAGAATGAAAAGAACCACCCTTTCGTATCTGTCGGACGCGCAGTTCACCATGCTCGGAAGACTTGCTTGTTTTGATGAACCTTAGGAGGCAGCTACTTTTAAAGCCTAACCCTACCTCCAAGCACTCGGACCGTGTTTTGGCGTTCGTGCGCTACATTACGACTAATAAAGTTGAGTTCAAGCAGCAAAAGCTTTGGTGAGTGGTAGCGACTATCGCCCACCGGAGCTACATCATGTCGATGATACCATCCTTATAGCAGAAGCAGGCATGACCTGGTACGTTCCCGATGTTAAAGGAAACAAGATATTTGAAAATTTATGTGCACAATTTGTCGGGGATGGTAAGCAACCTGGTCGAAAGCAGAGTCGACTTGCATCATCTTACCCTTGGTTAGCTAAAAGCATTATCAAGATCACAGTCTTCAAGATACCACCGAAAATGTTCAGATGATCAAAAAAAGAATGATCCCAGCAATGAGTCGATATGACTCCGTGACGAGCGATAGATTGATGATTTGGTCATGTAACTTAAACGGACGCAGTCTTAGAACTTACAGTACTTTTATCCGAGGGCGTAAGCGAGGATGGTAAAATTTTACACTTCGCAGAGCTACTTTAGAGAACAAAAAAGTTCGGAAGGACACCCAGCACGCGACTGTTGGAAGGAACTTAAGCAGAGAGATCTTGTGTTACACAGTCGCGCAGGTAGCTTATTGAATGTCGATCGTCAGATGAGGCTGAGGTGCGAGCAGGGTAAAGTCAGTGAATCAGGAGATGTGTTTGTTGCTTAAAGCAAATTAAGATGTGGTAATGTGATAGAAAGCTCTAACTACATATTTTCTTGCTACAGTCCAAAAAATAGTTTTCAGATATCTACTACTACCGTCTGAAAGGCTAACATTCTTCTTTACTTCATCTGGTTTGTGGCACATCCTTGAATATTTTCAGCATATGAGGTCTCTTGGGAGATCCGGAATTTTCTTCTGTTTGGAATTTTATTCCTATTAATGGTACTAATGCATATGTATTTTACTTATATTTAATTATATGGCGTGCTAGCCGGTTATAGCAACTCTGCTTGCGACGATAGTTATGTCACGGAAAAAGATGAGGCTCATCTCTGTGGATTCTTAATTGAGGTGAATGAGTAAAGAAATTTGCTTTATTTCTCCACGGGCTTCTAAGTGGCTTCCTTTTTGATTTCACCAAGCCACCAAACTTTGTACTGTATGTCTCTCTTGTCCAATTACGACTCAACGAGTTTTCGCTCGGAGCAATAGGCCGACATAAGCTTATGCCCCTTTTCCCGACACTTGGGGTCCTTGTGATACGGCTTCAACAGTAATGTGGGGAACACTGGATGCAGCTCCATTCACTCCTGTCTCTTAAGCAATCGCGAATCTTTCTTTATGATCGAGAATGGGCCTATACATATTAGAGCAGATACATTTTACTGTTAAAATCTTTATGACGCAGACTTAACTACTTGTCGTCCATAAGCACCGTATCACAAACTTGAAAGTTTAAAACAGGTCTATTCTCGTCATAATAGTACTTTATGCACTCTTATGCTTTGCTCATCCTGTCTTGTGTGACCTTGACAAACGTTTTTTGACGTAGTAGAAACTCCTGTTCTGCTTTTTTCATTTTGTGTAATTTGAATTCGCTAAACGAAACGGGCCATGTTCATCGCTGAGAGGACAACGTAAGATACTACAGAAATCGCAAAAGTCCTCATGAAGATATGTGTGAAGGACCATGGCATACCAAAGACTATTGTGTCCGACCGGGACACCAAATTTACATACAAGTTATGGCAAGCAATTGTGTCTGTTGCGAAGACTCAACACAATTTGGTCTTGGCTTTTAGGCCACGATTGGATGAACAAACGAAAAAAAACTTGTTTTTTTTTGGAAATTACCTCCAAGGTGTCGTCAACCTAGCACAGAATGATTGGTGTGACTCTATCTATTTACGTAGTACTAATCCTTGTGCTTATTTTTATGAGATTCTGGATCTGATGTCACATCAATATGTACGTAGAGAACATATCCTAGATCCGATTCGAACGGTGACATTTTAATTGTAAAGAAGCATTACTCTAGGTCGCACAAGACATAATGAGCGAAGCATAAGAGCGCGTGAAGTACTATTATGACAAGAACAGACTTGTCCAAGACTATCCAGTTGGCGATATGATGCTTCGGACAGCCAGGAGTTGGATGTCCGTCACGAAGGTTCTGCTCGGTTAAAGAAACTCGCGCCAAAACATACTGGCCCATTCCCGACCGTGAAAAAGTTTCAAGAGATCCTATGAGTTGGATTGTCGAAGTAAATGAAGTTCCATCCGGTGTTTTACACTTCAGAGTTGAAGCCGTATCACAACGATCCCAAGCGTCGGCAAAAGACAAATCGAATTATGTTGGTCGATGACTACGAGGGACAATTCGATGAAGCCGTAATTGGATATTGTAAGTACAAGAGAAACATACAGTACAGAGTTTGGTGCCTTGGTGAAACCAAGAAGAACGCCTTTTGGGAGCTTGTGGAGAATCTAAAGCAAATTCCCGGACTCATCGGCCTGTATTGGAAATCCAAAAAGATGAGCCCTATCTTTTAAAGTAGGCATCTTTTTGAGGTTTTCATGTGAGGTAGCCGTCGATTCCGGCGTTTTTGCCGGTTACGGACGGACTATACTTAAACTTTTCCTGGAATACATGACAGATTATTTTTCAAAAATATATATATACGTTAATACTATGTATAGAAATAGGCGATTATACATTTTCCGACCAGAGGATATGTCCCATTTTCATAAAGAGCCTAGAGAATTTTTTGGCTGAAAGTAATCTAGGATGTCTAGAAAGCAGATGAAGTAAACAAAAATGATTTTTTTTATTTAGAATGGTAGCAGTAGATGGTTGAGAGCGACCAGTTAGGCTGTGACAAGAAACCAAATCGTAAGAGCTCTCCACTTAATATCACTTCTCGATTTGCTTTAAGCAACAAATACTCCTCCTTCACCAACTTCGCCCCGCCCGCGCTTCAACCTCGTCCGACGAACGACTTCAATCAGCTTCCTCCGCTATTCTGATACACTACATGTATAATGAAAGATTCGTCAGCTCGAAGAACTTCGCAATATTGGCGATTGCTGCTTTTAAACTTGTGAGCGGGTTAATGCTCACAAATTTGAGAGCAACAATTGTGACCAGTCAATCTGCCGAAATTGTTTGTACAATTAATCAGCATCTTAAATTAACGAAAAAACATGTTCGTCTATCTTTAATTTTTAATTTCTCTCTCAAATAATTCTGAAGCGACAGCTACAATTCCAATCTAATCTGATGTTCCTTAAAATCATAACTAATTTAGCTTGCAGTCGTGCGCGACGATGTAGGCATGTCAATAGTTGGCGTAGCTGCGGCCGACACTAGTCACCAAGTTTTCTCGTCGTTTCATATCTTAATCGGGGTGGATTTGAACGCTAAATGAGAGGCACTCGCCATCATTAAACTCTTCGACACCGTTCAACTTTAGAATATGCTTGTATGATTCCTTTGAGTTACTTTTCGAAGCAGCGGACGATTAAGGCTCTAGAAGACGGTCGATGCGACCTGGACAACCTGCGTGGGTGCGAGTGTGCCATGAAAAAGGTCGTTGCAGCTTCTATGGGCGTTATGGATTTCTCAGCGATATAGTAAAATGTTAGAAGTTTCGTCGCCAAGCAATGCCTGTGTTGGTCGGCCATACCGAACAAATGGTACTGCGTCATCGTGATTGCGATGCCAATGCCGAAATCACCCCCTTATTCTTAACTAGGTAGTATTTAATGTAATTATGGGGGTGGCACAGAGAGGCTCTTTCTTGAAAATGGCTGGTGTGGCCACTCCATAACTGAAGCTATTCTATTTCGAAATGCAGAAGACGCACTTGGACGGATAAACTGTCCACCGAATTGAAACCGAACTTGGCCAACACCTTGTCCATTAGCACGTTTGTTTCCAAATCGTGTATTTCAGTTGCAGATGGTTGACCGGCACTCCACACGTAGTGAGTACTGTCGACGCAGATTTCCTTTTGGGGCCGTTCCAGAGTGCTGGATGTAGTCGAAGACAGGGAGGACATATTTAGTTTCCTCTCAAAAGTAATTCCGAAGACGCTGTACGGAATTCGCCCTCTGCCAGGCTTTAAGCTTGCGTTGTGGAGCTCCGTGCACACGCCATGTAAAGAGGGGACTTGCTTGCAAATCATGTGTAAGTTCCGCGACCGTTCCTTTTTTTCTCATAAAGTCAGACATCTTTGCATCAACAATCTGCATATTGTGGTAATCTGTGATTTTTGTTTGATATCGTAGTGTATTGCCCTCATGAGATATTTTTTTTATTAGAGTAAAGAATATTTACGAGCTTCAGTATACGATCAAAAATACATGATAGAGGCCCGCTATCCGAAACTTTCCAATGAATTGAGACGAAAAATCCTAAATCAAATCATATCAAATCCTTATTTAATGTTGAGGCTTATTTTCCAGAAACTCATAAAAACGTTCAGCACCACATCAACACTCTAACGCACACACCCATGCTACGAATTATGTCTGTCCAATTACATGAAAAGGCTTTTCCGGGCTGAACCATTATGGTTGGAATATCGAATCTGGTCCTCACGCGCAAAACGGGAAAAAATATCAGCACCCACTTCAAAGTGCAGCAAAGATTGTATTTTAACGTAGCATGCAATCCATTCCGCGACATTCCATGATTCCCATCATATATAGATATATACTGTCACATACCCATGTGTAGCCATGCGTAGACATAAATAATCACTTTAGCGCCATGCAAGCCTTTAAATCACTAGTAGAGCGCTCGATATACTCACAGTAAATGAATCTTTCAGTTCCAGGTGATGTACAGATGGTGAGGCTACAGGAAGCATTATATTCGATTTCGGATAGGTTTTGCCTAAATTCGACGATCGGAGCGCGTGGCTTGCCACTCATCCGTAACTTTGCGATTTCTTGTCGGATTTCGTTCTCGCTAGGGCGATAACATCGGTCTGGATGATGTTGCTGCAGTATCTCAAACATTCCTCCAGGCCCAAGCTTACCTGACTTTCGCCGTTCTCGGTGATGCGATTAATTGTAGAGACCGAGACAGTTCCATCTTTGGGATGGCTCGTCAACG
>RCHQ01000500.1:0-14512 GCA_003676415.1 Plasmopara muralis
TCGAATTTGACATGTGCTGCGTCGCTCCAGAGTCGACCAGCCAAATGTCACTTGACTTGACAGAGTCAGCACAATCGCCAACCGAAAACAAGTAGTCATCACTGTCGTCCCCGTTAGCGAAGTTTGCACGCTGCGACCGATGTCTCTCGAAGTCATTGCTCGCTCGCAGTGGGCAGTCTGCCATCCAATGCCCTTGTTTGCCGCAATTGTGGCACGCACCGGTCTTCTTCATCGGTCATCCTTTGCGCTTGTTGTCTCGTAACATAAACGCTTGACCGGACACAGCTCCGTCGCCGCTCTGCCCCTTACGTTTCATCTCTTCATGCAATAGGCGCGACGTCACAAGCTCCCATGTCAGCGTGTCAGAACGCGACTCCAGCGCCGTGATGAGGAACTGGTACGAATCACTCAGACTTCCAAGAAGCGTGATTACCAGATCGTCCTCACTCACCGGGGCGCCCACCGCGTCAAGCTGCTCCGCAAGCGTCTTGAGCTTGTTGATGTGCTCGAGCACACCGTCGCCATCCTCCATCATCGTCGTGAAGAACCTGCGACGAAGGAAGAGCTTGTTCGCCAGGCTCCTCTTCTCGAAGTGTCCCTCCAACCTTGACCACGCATCGTACGCATCCTTGGCCGAGCGAACCAGCGGCAGCTGCGAGTCCTCCATCGCAAGACAGATTATCGCCAGCGCCTTTCGAGTCTTACGCTTGAAGGTCGACTGGTCCATCGGGTTACTCAGCTGTTCAAGCTTTATCTCCCCGCTCGCAACTTCCCAGAGGTCGCGCTCCTCCAACACCATTCGCATCTTGAACTTCCACGTATGGAAGTTCGTTCCGTGGAACTTTTTTATCCGGCTCGGCGTGGCATCCATGGTGGCGGCGAAGGCGGTGTCAGAGGCGGGGGCAAAGAAGGCAGAGTCTGCGGGGCTTGGGCTCATAACCTGTTGAAAAAGGTCACTTGAGCTGAAGATGGCAAAATGCAAAGTGAATATATTTAAAGATCCTTAGTTTGCAACTACATGCTACCTCTAAGCCAATGATTTACCTAAGCCAATCAGAACGACTCACCAACCGGGCGCAATTATCTCCCATCCCAAAGTCGATCTTTTATCCATCTTGAACCCGCTCCTCCGAGCAGTCATCAAATGATTGCAGATACCGATACTTACCGATATGTAGTCGCTGGTCGAGGCGTTTCTTCGCCAGCATCTTCGACAACATAATCAAAACCACAAAACTTGGCCATCGCTCCTGACGTGTATTCGCCACCGTTGTCACTTCGAAGCAGCTTGACCCGCTTATTCGTTTGCTTATCAGCATAAGCAACAAATTTAGCGAACTTTTCAGCCACTTCCGACTTGTTTCACATACATCACTGTGAATGACATCAAGCACATCTTTTGCTCGGTTTGGCGACGACTTCATGTATGTTGCTTGAGTCAGCTATCCCAATGCACACTCAACACAATTTCCCACTGCTTTACTGACGTAATGTCAATGCCAGTGCCGTAATTCTTTTTGACGATGGCTTCCAAACCGCCATGGCCAATATGGCCAAGTCGAAGGTGCCAGAGGTACGAATTGGTGTCCTCAACGCAGCTTTTCGAACTTGCCATATTGACCTCGTCTGTCTTCAGTGGCGTCATGCAAAGCTTAAACAACCATCTGCCTTGACGCTCACCGAGTTTCCACCGAACTCCTTTTGCTTGCGCAAAGCAGCCGTTGGTTTCGAACGTGACTGGACCCACATCTTTTGTATAACGTCCAACCGAAAATAAGTTCCGCGTTAGCTTCGGGATATGCCACACGTTTGTAAGCACTCATTTTTTCACTCCACGCGAAGTCTTCATCGACATTGTAATATCACCGGTTTCAATCGCCTGAACCACACTGTCGTCGGCAAGATGCACGTCGATCGGTGCAATCTTGGTATAGTTTTCTATGAAGTCATTTGTGAAGGTCATGTGCTGCGTCGCACCTGAGCCGACCAGCCAAACGTTGGTTGTCTTGACGGCTCCCATGGTGCCGCCAACCGAAAAAAGGTAGTCACCAGAGTCTTCTTCACTCTGTGCAACGTGAGCTCGTTGCGGTTTCTGCCGCTCCGCGTCCTCGCGAATTTGCACTGGGCATACGGCGATCCAATGTCCGTGCTCTCCACAGTAATGACATGCACTTGTTTTAGCAGGAGGTTGCCGTCCCTTGCGCCGTCCGTTATCGCTTGTCATAAACGCTTGAACTTGGCCTGACGTGCTGCCTTCAGCGCTGCCGCCTTGTTCTTTGCGCTTCATATGCTCATGTAATAGCCGTGACGTCACCAGCTTCCACGTGAGTGAGTCGGCTCTAAACTCCAATGCCGCGATAAGAAACTGGTATGACTCGTTAAGGCTAGCAAGAAGCGTGATCACCAAGTCGTCCTCGCTGACCGGAGCGTCCACCGCGTCTAGCTGCTCCGCCAGCGTCTTAATCTTGTTGATGTGCTGCAACACATCATCACCTCATCGTCGTAAAGAAGCGTCGACGAAGAAAAAGCTTGTTCGCTAAACTCTTCTTCTCGAAGTGCCCTTCTAGACGCGACCATGCATCCTGCGCACCTTTCGCCGACCGTTCCAACGGTAGCTGAGAGTCCTCCATGGCAAGGCAGATAATGGCCATAGGCTTGCGGGATTTGTGCTTGTACGTGCTTTGATCCAGCTGCGTAAGACAGTGCTCGTACTTGATCTCACCGCTCGTGACCTCCCACAGATCGCGCTCTTCCAGCACCATTTGCATTTTGAACTTCCACGTATGGAAGTTCGTTCCATCGAAGTTGTTGATACGCGACGGTGCGGCGACGTCCGAGGCGAGGGCTTGGTCGATGTCGGAGAACAGGGCAGAGTGTGCGGGGCTTGGGCTCATAACCTATTGAATAAGTCGAAGTGAGCACTTGTTGGTAGAATGCAAAGTGAATATATATGTAAGGTCCTTAGTTTGCAACTACATGCTACCTCTAAGCTAATGATCTATCTAAGCCAATCAGAACGACTTACCATCCGCGCGCAATCATCTTCCCATCCAGGCGCAATCATTTTCCCATCCCAAAGTCGATCTTTTGCCCATCTTGAACCCGCTCCTGTAAGCAGTCATCAGCTGATTGCAGATACCGATACTTACCGATATGTAGTTGCTGGTCGAGGCGTTTCTTCGCTAGCATCTTCGACAACACCCACAGCATCGAGCTGCTCCGCTAGCGTCTTGAGCTTGTTGATGTGTTCCAGAATATCATCACCTTCTTTCATCATTGTCGTGAAAAACCGTCGACGAAGAAAGAGCTTGTTTGCGAGGCTCCTCTTCTCAAAGTGTCCTTCCAGTCGCGACCATGCATCATGCGCACCACTTGACGACCGGACCAGTGGAAGTTGCGAGTCTTCCATCACAAGACAGATTTTCGATAGCGCTTTCCGAGACTTCCTTTTGTAAGTCGACTGGTCCATCGCATTCGTGCAGTGCTCCAGCTTGATCTCACCTCTTGCAACTTCCCACAGGTCCCTCTCCTTCAGCACCATCTGCATTTTGGTCTTCCATTTGTGAAAGTTGGTGCCGTCGAACTTGTTGATTCGACTAGGTACAGACGCGTCCATGGTGGCGAAGGCAGAGTCAGAGAAGGGGGAGGCAGAGTCGGAGGGGCTTGAATTCATAACCTTTAAAAAAGGTCGAAGTGAGCACTAGTTGGCAAAATGCAAAGTGAATACATTTATAAGGTTCTTAGTTCGCAACTACATGCTACCTCTAAGCCAATGATTTATCTCAGCCAATCAGAACAACTCACCATCCGGGCGCAATCATCTCCCATCTAAAAACCGATCTTCTGCCCATCTTGAATCCGCTCTTTTAAGCAGTCATCAAATGATTGCAGATACAGGTACTTACCGATATGTAGTCGCTGGTCGAGGCGTTTCTTCACCAGCATCTTCGACAACAAAGTTTTGCTCGGATAATGGAATTGTGCTCAAGTATACGCCGCCGTACACACCACAGCATAACGGAGTTGCGGAGCGTATGAAACGGACGCTTGTGGAATGCGCACGGTGCATGTTGGAGCACGCAGGCCTCGCTAAACACTACTGGGGAGAAGCAGTTATGACGGCAATGTTTCTTCGAAGTCGGTGTCCATCGCGTGCTATCGAGCACCAAAAGTCACCTTACGAGCTTTGGACAGCCAAGAAACCGCTGTTAGCCAGCTTGAAAGTATTTGGTTGTCACGCGTTCGTGCATGTTCCGAAAGAAAAGCGCTCGAAACTGGATGCAAAAGCCATATTGCGTCGAATTTTGGGCTATTCGGAGCACCAAAAGACGTATCGTTTCGAAGAATTGTCGACTGGTCGAATCGTCATGAGTCGTGATGTTCACTTCAAGGAAGACACATTTGACAGTGGGAGAACGACTTACGAATTAATAGCACTATCAACGAGATTCATGATGCGGATGAAGTTATATCGACAGACGATGACAAAGAGTCTGAAGCAGAGCAGACTGAGGCTCAAGACACAAGTACGAACTTTGAACTGAGGAGCAAGCGGCACACTCGTACTCAATCATTGGAAAAGGCGACTGAAGTTCTGCAGCCCAAGCGTCATGTGCCCAAACACCAACCCTCGACGCTCGAAGAAATGTCGGCTCTTGCTACAATTCGCGAAGGGGGCTACGAAGCAGCCCACGTCGTGTATTCAGCGGGAAAAATGCCGACAACGTTCAAGTCGGCGATGGAATCCAGCGACGCAGGCCAATGGAAAGCTGCATGCGATTTGGAGCTAGAGTCACTCCACAAAAACAAGACTTGGGATGTTGTTCTTCTGCCTAATGGACGCAAAGCGATCAGCTGCAGATGGGTGATTCGAGTCAAGGAAACCCAAGACGGAATTATCGAGCGGTTCAAGGCGCGACTCGTTGCTAAGGGATTTTCACAGAAGTTTGGAGGCGATTATGAGGAGACATTTGCGCCGGTGGCGAAGTTTACTTCAATTCGCATCGCGTTGAGCATGGCTGCCAAGTACGATTTGATGCTGCATCAAATGGACGTGAAGACTGCTTTCTTGAACAGAGTTCTGGATGAAGAAATTTATATGCAGCAGCCTGAAGGATATGTCAGCGAAGACAAACAAGGTCATATATGTAAGCTGAAGCGGTCGTTGTACGGTCTCAAGCAATCACCGCGCATGTGAAACCAAACTATCGACGACTTTATGATCAAGATGAGCTTCAGCAAGTGTGGGTCCGATCACTGTGTGTACATCAAGCGCGTTGATAACGATGGGTGATTGTTGTGATTTACGTGGATGGTCTCATTGTAGCAAGCAGCAACAACTTGCTCCTAGTCTTCACCAAGCAGGCGCTAAGCGACCGGTTTGAGATGACTGATCTTGGCGAGCTCAAGTTTTTCTCGGTATGGAAATCGGTCAAGACCAAGTATCCGGTCGAGTCACGATGCCGCAAACCAGGTTTCTCAAGTCAATCCTAAGCAAGTTATGTTGAATTTGGTTGAGCACTGGACGAGAAAGGGAAGGCTTTAGAGGTGCGAAGAAAGTCTACACTTGTGGAGTGGAGACGACTGTGCAGGAGAAGGAATGTTTGGAAGTGATTTTATTTTGGGTTTTGTTTAAGCTACCTGATTTATATGTAGTCCACATATGAATCACATAAAGGTCATTCAATCATCCTACCCGTCTAATCATCGGTAAAGTGCCGTAATTACGCGGGATCGACTTGGACAGGCTTACGGTTAGTTTATTGGTACTTCAACCGTCAACCCACAATACGCACCCTCAATGCGAGCACGCGTGTATGCCAAGTGTCATTGTTAAGTCCTTGCGACGTGGTCCTGGTAGTCCCTTGGTCATGATGTCCGCCAGCATTATCGAAGTTTCACAGTACTCAAGCTTGACTTCTCCACGCTTGATTTCGTCACGGATGTGATGGTACTTGATGTCGACGTGTTTAGCACGACCATGATCCCCGGATTTTTTGTCATCTTGATGCACGACTGGTTACCTTCCATGATCTTGACCTCAGGTCCAGACTTCTTGGCTGCGGCATTCATGATTTTACATAGCAAACGATGGACCCACTTACTTTCTCGAATCGCCAAACTTAGCGCAATGTATTCTGCTTCAATGGTAGATAGCGACACGTTAGACTGTTTCTTGCTTCCCCAACTAATTGGAGCGCCCATGAGAATAAACACATATCCCGACGTCGATTTTCGGTCTGCTTGATCACCAGCCCAGTCTGCATCAGAGTACCCGCAAAAGTCTATCTTGTCGCCAGGCTTAAAGCAGATGCCGTGTGATTTGGTTCCTCGCAAGTATCGCAAAAGGCGCTTGACCGCCATCCAGTGTTCAACTTGTGGTTTTTTCATAAAGCGTGACACGTGGCTCACAGCAAAAGCAATATCGGGTCGAGTCGCAGTCATCAGATGCATCAATGCACCCACGGCTTCACGGAACGGAGCATCGATTTTAGTCGTTGCGTTGCTTGGTGTGAGTCGAGTGCTGATGTCCGTTGGGCTGATGACGGCTTTGCAATCGGTCATGCCATAACGCTTTAGGACATCGTCAATGTAGCGTCGCTGAGACATCGTTACACTTCCGTTGTCTTTCTCGACTAGCTGCTCAGTACGAACGCGCACTTCCCGCTATCAGCCATTTCGAAACGCGCCTTCAAGTCATTCTTTGTACGCACAATCATCTTTGTCGAGTTACCAGTTACTAACACATCGTCCACATAAACCAGCAATAGCACGCACTCACCATTCGAAACTTTGGGGTAAAGACACAGATCGAAATTGGATACTTGAAATCCAATAGAGCAGACGAACTCGTGAAAAGTTTCATTTCATACTCGTGAAGCTTGTTTCGGGCCATAAATTGCTTTCACTAGCTCAAAACAGCTAAAGCCTTCATCAACTTCAACACCTCCAGGGACCGCGCAAAACACTTTTTCCTTCATTCCACCATACAGGAAAGCTGTAACAACGTTGGTCCGGTGTCCACTCAAAGTACTTCGAAATTGCAATACCATGCGCAGTGTCACGTCCTTGACCACTGGCGAGAACGTCTCCGTGTAGTCAATGCCATACTTTTGCCACGAGGCGTGCCTTGTACTTCTCAATTGACCCATCAGCTTTGCGCTTGATCTTGAACACCCACCCACTTTGTTCCAATAGTGTGGTGTCCAGTTGGCAATTTCGTCGCTCGAAACACGCCACGAAGCTTCATCGACGCTAACTCAGCACAAATTGCTTGACGCTGTTGAAGGGTGAGCAAAGCGAAGGCAAAGAGTTGGGGCGTGTAGTGAAGAGTCTGCGCGAGGGAAAACCGAGCGGGGACACTTGTAAGGAAGAAAGAAGATTTCAAAGTGAGTGTATTTATAAGGTCCTTAGTTTGCAACTACTTTGCTACATCTAAGCCATTCATTTATCTAAGCCAATCAGAAGGACTTATCATCCGGGCGCAATCATCTTGAGTGCGCCTGTCCATATGTCTGTCTATGACGGCCATCGTTGTTTGTTTGAACAGTCGGACAGCCGCTCGTATCGGACAGCCTTGTAAACCGAAATAAAGCCGAAGGAAACCGGTTACCTCTAATACTCCCTCTCAATACGAGCACGCGTGATTCCGAGAGCCCTCATAAGGTCAGCATGGCGTGGTCTTGGAAGTGCCTTTGTCATGATGTCTGCCAGCATTGCCGAGGTCTCGCAATATTCAAGCTTGACTTTGCCTCGCTTTACTTCGTCACGAATGTGATGATACATGATATCAATGTGTTTGGCTCGACCATGGTTGACCATATTTTTCGTCATCATGATTCATGATTGATTATCTTCAAATATCTTTAGTTCTGGTTTATCTTTACCAGCTGCACTTAAAATTTCACACAGAAGACGATGTACCCACTTGCCTTCTTGTATCACCAAGCTGAGTGCGATGTATTCAGCTTCGCTGGTCGAGAGCGAAACGCTTGATTGTTTCTTGCTTCCCCAACTCACAGGTGCCCCCATCAACATAAATGCATAGCCAGAAGTTGACTTGCGGTCCGCATGATCGCCAGCCCAGTCTGCATCCGAATATCCACGGAAATCCACTTGATCACCAGCCTTGAATGTGATGCCGTGCGATTTGCTTCCTTGAAGGTAGCGAAGAATTCTCTTGATCGCAATCCAGTGTTCAGCTTACGGGTTCTCCATGGAACGTGATACATATCCAACAGCAAAAGCAATGTCTGGACGCGTTGCAGTTGTTAGATGCATCAAGGAACCCACAGCTTTACGAAATGGAACATCAGCCTTTGTTTTTGCAGCGCTTGGCACGAGTTGTAAGCTTAAGTCAGTCGGACTTATTACTGCCTTGCAGTCACTCATGCCGAATCGCTTGAGAATGTCGTCGACATAGCGCGTTTGGCAAAGTGTGATGCTGCCGTCGACGTTTCTACGAGTTCGATACCCAGAACAAAAGCGCACTTTCCACTGTCCGTCATCTCAAAGCGTGACTTAAGACTGCCTTTAGTTTGCGCAATGGGCTCAGCCGAACTGCCAGTGATGAGTACATCGTCCACATAACCCAGTAGCGATATACAATGGCCGTCGACGTTAGGCACGGGTCGAAAGCAGATACACAAAAACCAATGGAGAATACAAACTCATCAAAGGTCTCGTTCCAATCTCGTGATGCTTGTTTCAGGCCGTAAATCGCTTTCAACAATTCCAAGCAATCGAAGTTACCTTCGAGCTCCACTCCCTTTGGTACCACACAATAAGCGACTTCTCTCATGACACCGTAGAGGAAATGCCGTAACAACATCAAGCTGGTCGAGGGGCCATCCAAAATACTTTGTCAAGCTGATCACCATACGCAGTGTGACGTACTTGACCACGGGCAAAAACGTCTTCGTGTAGTCAATGCCATATTGCTGTTTGAATCCTTTTGCGACGAGACGCCCCTTGTATTTTTCGATTGATCCGTCGGCTTTTCGCCTGATCTTGAAAACCCACTTAGTTCCAATAGCATGTTGTCCTGCTGGGAGTTTGGCCGCTCGAAATACATTGCGAATTCGCATAGAATCCAATTCTGCACGCACCGCTTTTCTCCAATATACTTGGTCTGGTCCGCTAATCGCACTTTAATAACTCGATGGTTCAGAAAGGTCGGTAGCTTCGACTGCATTAGCGCTTGCATGCCAAAAATCACGTGGCACCGAATGATCATTTGTTTCGCCCTTTTCATCTTCATTTTCCTGATTACTGGTCATGCGCTCAACAGATCTGCGTCTGGCTCGTCGCTCGTCAAGACTTTCAGGCGCACTTAATTCCTCAAGTCCGTTTTCTTGGTACTCGTAGCGTGGAAGAGCTGAATCATTGTTAGTGTCGCATGCGCCTGATCGGTTCTTGCGCTTACCGGACGACTTGAAAGTAATTCGGTACACTGGATCACTGTCATCGATGGTAAGCGGATCAAGATTAATGTCATCGTCATCACTGTCAGGAGCTGGTGGCCTTGTAGATACGAAGCCAAGCCTTAACTCATCAAAATTGACGTCACGACTAACAACAATTTGTCCTGCCTCGATGTCAAAGATCCGATAAGCCTTTGATGACTCTTGATAGCCCATAAAGATACCGGCACGAGCTTTCGGGTCCCACTTGAGTCATTTTTCTCTTGGTGTGAGAGTAAATGTTCGGCCAACAAATACACGCAGGTGCTTAACACTTGGCTTGTACTTGTACACAATTTCAAAAGGGGTTTTGCTCGAAATCTTGGTATAAATTGCTGTCATTGCCGCTTCACCCCAAAAGCACTTGTCAAGTTTTGCATAGTGTAGTAAGGCGCGACCAATAGTAACTATAGTTCTGATGGCCCGCTCAGCTGTACCATTTGTTTGATGCGCGTATGGAACCGTGACTTGCTGCTCGATCCCTGATCGCCATAGAAGATCTTGAGCGAATTTGTTGCGAATTCTCGCGCTCCATCATGTCTCACAAACTTGACTCGCTTGTCAAATTGCGTCTGAACCTTGAGAATGTAGCTTGTGAGACATTCTTCAGGTTCAGATTTGGCACTTAAACAAAAGCCCTTCATGCATCCGCTGGCTTCGTCTACAATGAGGAGCAAGTACCTGCTTCCACCCAAAGAGTCTTGTTCCATGGGACCACATATGTCGAAGTGAAGAAGCTCAAGCGTATCATATTGACGCTTGTCTTGAGAGGTAGGAAATGGTTTTTGAACCAATTTTCCTAACTGACGTCCTTGACACATGCCTTGATCACTTGAACCTAGTGGCACATTTGCGTCCTTAATCATTCCGCCATTGACCATCTTGCGAAGCATGTCGATTAGAGCGTGACCCATTCTTGCATGCAGATTGGTGTTTTGTCCCCGCACCGCCGAATTTGCTGAATACTGAGAAGTACAAAGCCAGTAAAGACCATCCACAGGTCTGCTGTAGCCACAACCTGATTTGAGACTTTGCGCGCAATGTCCATGCGTGGGCCATCAAACACCACCTGAAACTTGCCACTCTTGTTGATGTGTGGTACCGAAAGCAGATTCTTGTTCATTGTTGGCACGAACAATAAGTCCTAAAATTCAATGTCGGATTCAATACCATTGGGCAACATCACGCGCTCAATGATGGTCCGACACCCTTTATTGCAGTCTTGTTTCCGTCAGCGACCGAGAATTCGCCAAAGTTATGCTCATCGAGTCTCGCAAATTTGTCCTTGTTGTTGCATATGTGATGCGTTGACCACTGTCGATTGCCCACATTCCGGGCATATCTTTTGCTGTTGAAAGTACCACTCCAGCGAGACCGCAACCACAACACGGTCGTAGTCGTATTGATCGCTGGGTCGATAGTGAACATTGTTTGCTCCGCGTCCACGAGCTAGGCCGCCGCGTCGAGCATTTCGATTCTCATCCTTCTGATTGGTCTAGCACCGCTCCGCCGTGTGCCCCAATTTTACGCAGAATGTACACTGACGAAACTCGCGCTCGGTACTGAAGGCCTTAGATACTTCCCCAGTTTTCACCGGCGTCGTCTTTTTCCTTGTCTCTTGATATGCTCGTTTGTAAGCCTCTTTACGACGTCTTGCGATCGCAGTTCCCCGCTGCTCATCTCCAAGTTGAGAACAACATTATCGTAGCTCTTGGGAAGACTGCGCAACAAGCAAATCGCCACGTCCTCGTCCTCCATCTTAGCGCCGATGCTGGTGAGCTTAACGCTGATGTTGAGGACTTCATTGCAATGATGCATCACATTGCCGCCTTCCGCCATCTCCATGCTGAACAGTTGTCGCTTCAGGAAAATTCGCCCCATCTTTTGCGATCCGCCGTATAAAGTTTTTAACCGTGTCCATGCCGTCCATGCTTCTTCGCAGTCATCCACCACGTGATGGTAATTCGCGCTCATGTAAGGAGCATTAAACCGAACGCAATGTTGCTCAATTTGCCGTAGTCCTCCATAGCGCGAGAGTCGGCGGAGGTGGGGGTAGTTTCCCGGTTGACCACATGCCACGTCGACTTGGTCAGAAAAACGCCACGCATGTAGCGGCTCCATGTCGCGTAATTGTCCCCATCGAAGTTGTCAATTGAGATCTATGTAGCGGTATCTTAGACAGAAGACATCGTGCTTGGGCTCATAACCTGTTATATTCGGTTGAGCAGTGGACGAGAAAGGGAAGGCTTTAGAGGTGCGAAGGAAGTCTACCCTTGTGGAGTGGAGACGATTGTGCAGAAGAAGGAATGTTTGGAAGTGATTTTATTTGTGGATCCTGTTTAAGCTACCTGATTTAAATGTAGTTCACATATAAATCATATAAAGGTCATCCAATAATCCTACCCGTCTAATCATCGATAAAAACGCCGTAATTACGCGGGATCGACTTGGACAGGCTTACGGTTAGTTTGTTGGTACTTCAATCGTCAACCCACAATAAGTTTGGCATGCAAGATAGCAAGCCTGTCAAGACGCCTCAAGAAGCAGGGCTCAAGCTGACAAAGACCATGTGTGAAGGTGGCTGCAAGCATGAAGATACGATGAAGAATGTGCCTTATCGAAGTTGTGTTGGTGGCATAATGTACCTTATGGTTGCGATGCGACCAGACCTTGCTGCGGCTGTGGGAGTTCTAAGCCAGTTTGCTGCTGATCCGTGTCCAACGCATTGGCAAGCTCTCAAGCGCGTGCTGCAATATTTAAAAGCAACGGAAACGCATGGACTCCAGTACACAAGTTGTGGTCCAGCTAAGCTACTTGGGTATTCGGATGCAGACTGGGCTGGAGACATCGAGTCTCGCCAAAGTACAAGCGGTTTGGCTCGAGGTATTTCTGTGCGAGCTTGGTGAGATGACTACCAATGAGTCTGTCAAAATATTCGAGGACAATCAAGGTTCTATTGCGTTGGCCAAGAATCCAGAATCTCACAAGAGCACAAGGCATATCGACATTCGCTACCACTTTGTGCGAGAAAAGGTTGATGACGGCCAAGTCAACCTTGAGTACATCCCTACGCAAGACATGCTGGCCTACATAATGACAAAGCCAATTCCATCTGCGCACTTTGATGTTCTGCGTTCTAAACTTGGGATACAAGGCGTCGCCGTTGCCTAGTCGATTGGGAGATTTGTCGAAGATGCTGGTGAAGAAACGCCTCGACCAGCGACTACATATCGGTAAGTACCGGAATCTGCAATCATTTGATGGTTGCGTGAAGGAACGGATCCAAGATGGGCAGAAGATCGGTTTTGGGATGGAGAGATGATTGCGCCCGGATGGGAAGATGATCGCGCCCGGATGGTGAGTCGCTCTGATTGGCTTAGATAAATCATTGGCTTAGAGGTAGCATGTAGCTGCGAACTAAGGACCTTATAAAATATTCACTTTGCATTTTGCCAACCAGTGCTCACTTCGACCTTTTTAACACTTCTTTCCATTTGCTTGCGTTCTTGGATTCCATGGCCGACTTAAACGTATTCGGCATATCTCCCCCTGAATCCATGACGTAAGCCGCCTCAACATTGAAGCAGCGACCTTTAGTGAAAGGTGTAGGCCGCTTATTTCTTGGTATTTCTGTTGCTTTCTCGAGCGATTCATTTCGTTGGTGTCGATTCTTGCCAACCTCAATGTCGAGATCGGAAGTAGTCTCTTCTTCTTCTTCTTCTTGTGATTCATCATCAGTTTCCTCGTCGTCTTCAATGATGACCTCTTTATCGCAGTGATCACGCTTTCCAGTGTCAGAAACCATTTTTATAAACTTGGCATCGCGACTGACTAGCACACGACTGGTTTGTAGTTTCTCAAAACGATACGCTTTTTCATGTTCGAAATAACCGATAAAGCGGCACCGTACCGACCTTGCAGCAAATTTGGTGGGGTTTTCTTTAGGAACCGTGACAAGGCGTGGCAATCAAACACTTTAAGGTTTGGTTGCCACGCCTTGTCACGGTTGATGGGGTGACTTGTCGTGAAAAATAGCGCTTTAGGACAACAATTTCATAGGAATAAAGCAGTCATAACTGCTTCGCCCCAATAAAGTTTTGATAGTCCAGCGTGTTCCATCATGCACCTCGCGCACTCAACCAACGTTCGGTTCATGCGCTCAGTCACTCCATTCAGCTGTGGAGTGTACGGCGGGGTGAACTTTTGAGCGAATCCCCGGTCACTGCAAAACTTGGCCATTCTGTGCGATGTATATTTCCCACCATTGTCACTGCGAAGCGACTTGACTCGATATCCGGTCTGCGTTTCAGCAAGCGCAACATATTCAGCAAACTTGGAAGCAACTTCGGATTTGTTGCGCGGCAGATATACCATACAACAGTGTGACTAGTCGTCAACAAATGTGACGAAGTATCGCTTTTCACTAAAAGTAGGCGTCTACATGGGGCCACAAACATCACTGTGAATGACCTCCAGCACTTGTTTTCAAGGTTAGGTGATGACTTGATGTAGCTTGTATGCGTTTGTTTGCCAAGCGAACATCCGTCACACGCCTCCCACTGCTTAACAGACGCAATGTCAATACCAGTTCCATACTTCTTCTTAACAATTGCATCCAATCCACTAAAGCCTATGAGACCAAGTCGAAGGTGCCAGAGGTACGAATTGGTGTCCCCATGGCATCCCATCGAAGTTGTCACATTTGCCATCTCAGCTGGAATCGGTAACATGCAGAGCTTAAACAATCCTTTTCCTTCGCGAGAACCAAGCTTCCATCGCATACCTTTTGCATCAGCAAAGCAACCATCTCGCTCAAAAGTACCCCTTCGTAAAACGGCCCACTGAAAACAAATTTTGCAGTAGATTCGGAATGTGCCACACACTTGTAAGCACACCTTTCTTGACTCCACGTGGCGTTTGCATTGACATAACTATGTCACACATTCCAACTGCTTGAACAATACCGTCATCCGCAAGGTGTACGTCTACCGGAGACATGACCTTGTAGTTGATCATATAGTCTTTCGAGTGCGTCATATGCTGAGTGGCAC
>RCHQ01000501.1:0-14477 GCA_003676415.1 Plasmopara muralis
TGCGGTGGAGAGGAAACCCATGTCGTAATAGACCTTGCCCATCCGTCTCGCCGTGGACGTCTTCCCGGTACCTGGTGGGCCGCGGAATAGGAAAGCGAACGGTATCTGTTCGGTAGGATCCATGTCGAGCTCTCTCATGTTCGCAACAGTGTTCTGATACCCCTGCAGCTGAGCAATAATGTCCTCACACCCAACCACGCCTTCAAAGAGCTTATCCACGTTCGTCGTGGCCCTCTGACTACGGTCAAAATCGGCGTCAAAATCTTGCGCCTCAAAGGTAGCCGAGACTGGTTGCTTCCCTTTCGAAATGCGTTGTTGGCGCTTCATCTTGGCCGCATTGAGAAGGATGTCGATCTCTCCCGCGTTGCCGAAGTGGAGCCTGTTGCGTGCTCTGCTCAGCATATCTAGTGCTACCTTCTTCGCTTGGTCGGTGGCCTTAAAGCCTTGTTGATGAAGTTTCAGATCAAATATTGAGGCCAACTCGCCGTCGGTAAAGTCCTCGAAAGAGAACGCAGAGTCGAGGGGAAATCTACGGGTGAGACCAGGGTTGACGTTTTGGAACATCTCTTCCATTTGCTCCTTGTAGCCCAAAAGGAGTACACAGCGGTCATCTCCCGGTACACTCTGGACCTCCGCAACAATCGTGTCGATTATGGCCGTCTTGTATGGATCAGACGTGCCACCAGTATTGCCTCCGTAAAGGCCGTAGGCTTCGTCGATGACCAAGACTTTGCCCAGAGTGGCGGCGAGAATCCCTTTTGTATTGGCTTCAGATGCTCCGATAACACTTCCGACGAAGTCTGCAGGAGTTTTTATCACAACTAAGAATCAGCATTTCGTTAGCTTACGCGATACGCATACAGAAATGGAGGATTTCAGATTTCCTACCTTCACCACTGGATAGAAGGCCAATATCGGCGAGAATCTGCCCATAGAGCTTCGCCACCGTAGTCTTGCCAGTACCTGGGTTTCCGAGGAAGACTTTGTTCAGGGAGAAGTCTATCAGAGGCTCTTCATCAAGTTCTCGGGAATAGTTGTACTTTATGCTGTCGAACAGTGCCTTGACCGAGTCTTTCACTGAGGAGAGGCCGATAAGTTGCTGAAGCTTGGTCCACGAGGTGTTTCTTTCGAGTACATCACTAGGCTCTGGTCCTAGAAGATCTTCTTGCGTCAGTAGCAGGTCATCGGGCGCCTTCCCCGCCTTTCTCTCACGGCGGAGCCGCTTAGCCTGGCGGTCTGATATACGAGCCAAGGCGTTCTCGACAGCTCGTGCATTACCAAAGCCGTCGCGACCACGACCGCGGCCAATACGTCGAGCGACGATGCGAGCATACAGCCCAGTGATCCCAAGCTCAATTTTCATTCGACCCCCATATCTCTTGTTAATGCCGTATTTCATGATCTCCAAGAGCTCCTCGTCTTTATGAACAAAGTGGACCAAGTGGACGACGAGGAGCTCTTGGAGCTTGTCGAGATGGAAATCCGTGAACTATTAGAAGCGTACGATTTTCCAGCTGACGATATCCCAGTCGTGCAAGGATCGGCATTGGCAGCTGTGGAGGGACGCGATCACACTATTGGGCGCGATGCTGTACGCAAACTCATGGACGAAGTTGATGCGTACATTCCCACTCCCGTGCGTGATTTCGAAAAACCCTTTTTAATGCCTGTTGAAGACGTATTCTCCATCTCAGGTCGTGGTACCGTGGTGTCAGGGAGAGTGGAACAGGGGGTCATTAATACGGGGGATGAAGTGGAGCTCGTGGGGATCAAACCGAGCTCCAAGACTATTTGTACGGGCGTCGAAATGTTTAAAAAGGCACTCGATCGCGGCCAAGCCGGCGATAATGTTGGATTGTTGTTGCGAGGTCTCAAGCGGGACGAAGTCTTGCGTGGCCAGGTCCTGTGCAAACCTGGGACCATTAACCCCCACACGAAGTTCGAGGCGGAGGTGTACGTACTTAAGAAGGAGGAGGGGGGACGCCACACTCCCTTTTTCAGCAACTACCGCCCCCAGTTTTTTTTCCGTACCGCTGATGTGACTGGGAATATCTTACTGAAAGACGGCGTCGAGATGGTCATGCCTGGGGACAATACGGCCATTGATATTGAGCTTATCAACCCCATTGCGTTGGAGTCGGGCATGAAATTCAGCATCCGTGAGGGCGGGCGCACCATCGGCGCCGGCGTCGTATCCAAGGTTAATGGTTAGATTTGCCTGTAAAAAAGGCCCAACGATTCAACCCATCTTAAATCATACACTTATAGCAAAACACTCTTTTTAGTTCAATAGGCCACATGTATCGTCAATTATTGTCCCTCGCGCTCTGTTTCCTCAAGTCTACTATCCGTCTACGACGCCGCAACTGATGCCGCCATGGCAGCCTTGGCCGAAGCTGCCGCACTGATCGTTGCACGCGACTCTGAGATCGAGCTCTGGTACGTCCGGAACGCATTGACAATGTGCGGAAAACTGGGACGCAACTCGGGTTGACGGTTCCAACACGCTTTCATCAATCGCGAAAAGAAGGGTGGACAATCCCGTGGAATATTGGGCCGCAAGTTGCGATTAAGCACACCTAAAGCGGCCTGGATTTGACTCATTCCGTCATATGGGCACTCGCCCGTGACAATTTCCCAAATGACAATCCCAAAAGAAAAAACGTCTGCTTTTTCCGTGTACTTTTGATTCCCCAATACTTCGGGTGCCATCCATTGCACGGTGCCACAGTTGCCAGTCATCGTTTGCACATGGGCCTTGACACGCGCAAGGCCAAAATCGGATAATTTGATGTTGAAATTTTTATCCACCAACAAATTGGGACTTTTTAAATCCCGGTGCAAAATGGGTCGTTCAAAATGGTGCAGATACGACATGCCCTTGGCTGTGTCGTAAATGAAGCGCGAGCGCATTTCCTGGTCAATCGACTTGCGATTCATCCGCAAGACACCCCACAACGATCCACGCTGCAACAGCTCGACAACCAGCGCCCGGTGAGGCGGTTCCATACATGCTCCCAAAAGTCGGCAAATATTAGGGTGTCGCAACACACTCATAATTTCCACTTCCGACTGGAATTCATTCAAAATGTCACTTCGCAAATCTTGGCAAATGAGCAACTTGACCGCCACACTTTTGCCACGCCACTTGCCTTCGTGCACTTTGCCAAATGCCCCTTCGCCAATCATACGACCCAGAGTAATTTCGCTAAAGTTAATGTTTTGACTGTAACTCGTCGCCCGGTGTCTCAAGGTCTTGTCTTTTGTGGCATTTGCTGGCGCAGGAGGAGGGTTGACAACTGCCACTGCAGCCTGTGCAACTGCTTCTGCCTTGGCATCACTGTCCCCGACACTAATGATGGTCAAATTCGTCTTGGTCGACTCTGCGTCACTATTCTCCGTGTCGGACGTGGCCTTCGTGTCGTGTCCCGCATTGAACCACGCCGACAAAAAGTGTGGGATCTTGGCCTTCTTGGCTCCGTCGAGCTTGAGCTGCTGCACAGGCTCCATGTGCTGCCCCAGGAACTCGGTCGACTCGCGTCGGTCCCGGTGGTTGCGGCCATGCTCGTTGCGTACAGTGGTCGCAACTTCTTCTTCCGGCTGGACCTCGTTTTCTGTCGCTTTATCGGCACGCTGTTTTGCCTTTTGTTGCCGACGCAATTCTTCACGAAAGGCAACTTTTTGCGTAATATCCAACGTTGCGGCCTCGGAGTCGACGGGTTCCGGTGGTGGCGGCAGTTTGGGCACACGTCGTCCCACGCCAGCACTTGGGTCCATTTTAATGGGAGAGCCCACCGTCCCGAAGAATGTGCTCGTGCGCGACGCGGGCGCATTGGGGTCGACCCGCAATGAGTTAATGGGCTTTTTACGGCGCTGGAATGTCAATTTGCGCTGGTTGCCTCGTAACTTGGCGTTCTCCTTATTCATGGCCACAAGTTGCCTGCCGGTTTGAAGTGGCAAATGGAATGTGGCACCCCCCCCCCTCGGCGCCTTTTCACTCTCTTCCACACTCCGAGTCGGTTGCACTCATTCTCTCCCGCAATCCCAAAACGGATCTTGCCCAACTGAAAAGACTCAAATATTAAAAAAGGCCCTTTTTCTTCCCTCATTTCGCGCATTAATGTTAAAATTAGGCGACAAATGGGGAGGCTGCGGCATTTACGCCGAAGTTGAAAGACTTCGACTCGAGACGAAAGTCTCTCTCTCGCAAAGCAGTAGGCGATGGATGCCTGCCTCTACTCGTGACTTGTGAAATCGGTTCCTGTTGAGTTCGAAACCTTTTTCAAAGAGGATCTGCAAGGCGATGTTAAAGAAAAACGGTCTGAAGCTAGTGTGGCGATACCGTCAACAACCTCGGAAGTTTAACTGGACGGAACTGCCTTGAGCATTTAATCCGTTCAGCACAATGGTAAAACCACATCACACGATGTGGGCATCGCAACTGATTGGGCTCAAGTACTGTCGCGGCACAAAAAGGGCTCTATATTGAAGGTGGAAGTTTGATTGCAAATTTTGAGTAGACCACAGAATCAGTTTTGCTCATTTGTAGGTAGATTCTTTGAATATGATTTTTAATTGGTATTGTTAATTGCTCCCTTCTAATTGGAATAATATTCATTTCAACATCTCAAGTGTCAGCCATATTTTATGGCGCACGTAATTTACGTTGTAACATATACATCTCTTGCACATTATAAAAGGGCTACAATCAAAAGGCACTCGGCTATTTCCCTCGGCACACTTAATACGATACAACCAATCACTATCGACAACAATTACAAAATGCCGCCGCGAGTGATCGCAATAATTACAGGACAGTCACGTTAGATGAAGGTCGATTGGATTGGATGACTGTTCAGACAACAAGCTCATCAATTGGGTAAACTATACCAATCTGACAACGGTATAAACCAGAATTACGTTACTAATTGGTGGGTGAACATTCCAACATTTGGTGAGGTTTACTTCGCAATGGCACGAAGGGTCGACATCGAAGAATCAACAAGCAACGTCGCTATGGGCTAGCTAGATCGATGCCTACTTTTTGTGACTCGCACAAGGCACATCGTTGAACGGAGGCAAAAAATTGTCAACTCTCTTTCACCCATGCGGACTTGCTCGATCCTTCGCGGCCTCCAGAGTGCGAATAAATTTTACGTCATCAAATTCGGGACCCTACTCGGCATTATTGTTTGGGTCATCTATAGGGAATCGCTATCCACGCCTTCGCTATCCACCTCTCATTTTAAAATCTCTTAAGCAT
Organism: Plasmopara muralis; assembly: GCA_003676415.1. Lineage (NCBI taxonomy): Eukaryota > Oomycota > Peronosporomycetes > Peronosporales > Peronosporaceae > Plasmopara > Plasmopara muralis. The sequence continues at coordinate 5,264 of RCHQ01000501.1, forward strand.
TTGTACGCTTCTGATTGGCTAGACTATCAATATCGCAATTCGATCTTGGTTTTAATTTCATCCTCATTCGACTTGTACTTGATCTCTCTGTGCTTGCTTGTGTCCATACCGGATCAACCTAAAGCACTGTTCCCTTTAAGTTTCACCATCTCATTGATCATAGTCTTAGACTTGTTAGCTTTGCCTTCTCGTCGCGCGTTCAAAAAGCATTCGTAAATGGAGCAAACGCCTTATGTGAATTTGCTTTGATAAGGCTGTATGTCTCAGTGATCTCCATACGATAAAATAAGTGCTATTTGAGCAAAGACGTGTGGATAGAAAATTTCTTACCATAAGTAGCGGACTTCGATCTGTTTGCTCTTATAGTCACCACTACAGTCAATAAGTGTATTTTTGAAGATATGGTCATCTTTCCAAGATACTGCTTCGAATGTTCTGGGTCTTAATATCACACTTAAGAAAGCCAAAAATCTTATCGGGACTGATGTCGTAAATAGTGTTTGAAAAAAAATTGAATCTTGGAAGTCGTCCGCACGGCATAACGTTACCGAGAGCCCAGATATATATAGCATTGACATCGCATACGATAATCTTTTTCATGAGTTCACGACCATAAACCTTCGTCTCGTTGCGGTAAGCGCAGCGGCTAAAAATAACTGACGGACCACTAGCAATGTTAGCTTCCATCTTACTGTAAATGTCCTTCTCCTTCTTGTCAATAAAAGCACCATTCTGTTTGAGCTTAACTCAAGCAGCTTCTTGTATCGAAAATTTGTAAAAGATCTTTCTATACTAGCAGTATCACACGAAATGCAACTAATCAAGATGTTGCCGTTGGTGTGCCCAAGCTTGTTATTGACTCGATCATCGGAGACCACCAAGACACTTTTACTGATCTGGCAGTCTTTCAAGGTGTTTTAGCGTCATACCACACCCACGCTTGGCATTAACAACCCGACTCTTGTAAATACTCATTCGCTTGCTCGGAAATCAAAACGCTTGAGGAGATTTAAAGATGAATACTGGAGCTTAAATAGTAGGCGGTTAAATTACCTTTTGCGAGAGGCCAAAAAGCGATACGCCATTCGTAAATAAATCAAGGTCAGAACGCATAAGAGTTCTCGCTGATTCTCAATAGTTTAAATAAAGGGAACTTCGTCGAGGTAGTTGTGCCAGATAAATAGGTCCTCACACACGAAGATCACTCTTTCGTAGCCATCACCGGTGTTGCTTGTCCCACGTAGTTAGCTGTCAAAAGCTGGCTGCAGCGGGATAGTAGCCTGATTTATCACATGGTGCACTCATAAGGAAAAATACCCTTACCAACTCCACAGATACATCTTGTTTTGACATCACATTTGCGTTCACCTATATACGTACTAAGGTACATGGCATAGCATGTACCAACGGGTAGATGAGTGCTAATGTCAAGAGATTTTGAATGTCCGGTGTCGCAATGCTTAAGTAGCAAGGGTTATGATAGCTGAATGATATGTTGTTGTCTGTATCAATAACTGCGAATAGACCGTTCTCAACTAGACATATATCATAACAACTGCTGCTGAACCAATCCCTGATGGTTGATCAAGCTGTTGTTTAATGTTTCCATACATTAACCTTTGCTAACCATAGCAAAGACTGCTGTGAAAGTAAGAAAAGCTGTCAACTTCCTCTCTAAAACAGCCTTCCATCAGCCATCTCATAGGTCTTACCAAGATTAGCCCCTGAAATCTCCGTACCAGATTTGTTTCCGCTTTAAAACCTTACGATACCTGCAGTCTTGCAGAATTAAGTCACCCGTTTGCGGAGATTTCCCGAAGCTGGTGGATCTATGCCTCAATATGTAACCAAACCTAAATTTAGCGTTTTGACAGCCGGTACTGCTAGCACCCGCTAAGGAAATCTTCACGTCAGTTTTGGAGCGATACTATTATATTAATATCTATCTCAGGCGTACACGTGTCCGAAAATTTCTAGGAGCTGTTTGCACCACAGAGTTTACATCATGACTCACCAAAGCCAGGCAGAGCGGAATCGGGTGGCTGACTTTTATGTCCATGCTTCGCCGATCGACCAAGGTCTTGCGCTTTGCTTGCTACAGCATGCTTATGGTCAAGTCACAATTGTCCATGTCAAGAACACGAAATGACTCCGTAGTCAACATCTTTAGATCAAGTAGCCCGGCTCACTTCAGCCCAAAAAATGTCTAAAACCATTTCACTACCACGTCAAATCGAGCTAACGCGTTAATGTTGCGCTATCTTAGGACATCAATTTGTCTACCGGCACGTCTATGTAACATTTATCGATTCACCGCTGCTTGCTTCTAGTCAAGAGTTGACAAGCTTTGAAGAGCTAGTTTGCTATAGTGTGCATCAATTACACCCGTCATGACGACTAAGATCTGTCCCAGTCAGGCGTTTGTCCAGATTCTCAATGTTTCCTTTGCGTCTTCAGCAAGCGCCTCATTATAGCACTTAGCAAAAAGGAAGGTCCTTCTGGGCCTCTTCAAAGCAAACACGAACCATTTACCCTAGTTTATCCATGCAAAATTCGTGAATATTGCTTTGCTCGGGAGCAATTAGGACCATTGGGCTGGACCGAAGTCGGTAGATCTAAAAAAACTAGCTCTCCAGGACAAAGAGCTGTTCATCAAAGGCAATTTCGAAGAGAAGCCCGAGTGAGACTAAACTTTTCTTGATAGGCGATTTTCTATATCGTTGCGGCCTGCACTCTTAAACGCTTAGATTGAGGCGGGTCCATTCTTTGGACATCTTTAAACACAATGATCTTGACTTGTTTGAAGGGTGGAGCCTCAACAATGGAAATCGTAAACTCCCTTGTATTAATCAGAGTATTCATGAAGTTAAAAAAACCGGCAAAAAATGCAAGTGCTTGCGGCCCCCAACGTTTTCGAAGGATTGATGCTTTTGACTTTTAATTCATGTTATCCAGGTCACGTGATTGGCTGTTGTGACCGTTTCTGAGTAAGTGCGCAGCAATTGGCGGCCTTCTAGGTCGCACCTTATCATCTATGATCAAGACCAATTAAGTAGCCATCTCTACCTCATTAATCAAAATATAGGTTTCTTCCACTTTGAAAATACTAGCTTTTGAAGCGGAGCTTGTGCGCTAACTAAACCTGTGTTTTCTAAGCTCAAATCACTGGCTTGGTTTCTAACAATAACGTTTTAAGACTGCTTAGTAACGGGGGTGGGGGGTCAGCCGTGCCTCGGAACAGGCAGGTCATCTAGGCAGCGTAATCAACTCGACTGACAGATGGAGAAATGTGGTTCTATCTATTTCGGGATTTTTGCATCGGCTCAGGTAATCCATCTACTGGCATGAAGATAGTATTTACTACTAGGGTACCGGGGAGACTACTCAGCACCTTGCACAAAGTTGGTGTACAAAAAGCTCTTTGCATTCGACAAATCAACCGTACACTATCTCCGGGCTCAAATGAATCGGCGTTTGCAAATTGTGACAAAGAAACTAGGTAGAACGTTTACCCATTTTATTTTTATGATATATATATATATATATATTAGTAAATACAGGCAGAAACACTAATCAATCCGGTACTCCCCGGAATATTTTATTACGGAAGGTGTTGGAAAAAAAACGATAGAGTGTCTGTCGTGCATGAGGAGGTTCCTTTATTATGGTCCTTTTGACAGGAAACTAGATTCTGCTTCGTAACTTCACAATATACGTAGGCTCAAGTATCAAAAGTCTAGGTCTTGTCGTAATTAAGCAAGAGAAGCACGCATGGAAAATGGCGCGTACTTTTCTTTAATATTTTGACGGCGCGTGGTGCTCAATAAAAACCTTTTTTGCGATGTTACTATCGGCGACGACCACATTAAACCCTGCCTCCTTCTTTTCCTTCTATTTCGTGATCTTTGTACATTTAATGCTCGTTATAACAAAGTAGCGATATTATTTTTAAGTATTGTTTACACAGGGAAGGCTGCTTGCGTAGGAGTAGGCGAAAGACCGGAGAGCTTATTATATGAACGATTGCTGATTTAATAAAAGCTCGTCTGCATCTGTGTCCTGCCCTTCCTGGCCTAAAATATACCAGCCGATCGCTTAAGGCCATATGCCATGTAAAATACGACCATGTTTTAGGCTAAAAAGTTTATATACGCTAACAACCTGTATAATTCAAAATCTGTAAAGTTTTATTTGTGCCTCAGCTCATGCACTTTATATTGTTCAAACATATTCTCCGCTAGATGAGCGCCGTGCGTTTTTTAAGGAAGTTGACGCTCTCAAAGAGAATTAATGTATCGTGCGCATGTCAGTACAAGTACACAATAAAACACTCACCTTAACATTCGGCGACTGGGTCAATTAGTGAAGAGCTGTTAATCGACAAATTTACTTCTTAACGGTAGACTGTCTCCTTCTATGCATCAGATCGGGAACCCACAAGATTCACTAACCTTCTGCTGACTTATGTCAAACGTGACATTCATCAAATGTTGCTCAGTGACCTATGGGCCACTCCGTGTGCATGAATAGACTCTCACCTACACTGACTTAACTCCAGCATATCTAAACCAGTCATGGCATGCAGTAAGTGCTACAACTGATTCACTCAGTGTGATGAGCTTCGAGCCCTTTAATACTCCTAGCCTCGATACTATTAAGTCCATCCTGGCACTTCAATGTCGACCGACTTGGTCCAATGTCCACGCCAATAGCGCTTCTGCTTCTAAAAAAGCGTTCGTTTATGACCAAGATTTTTTTTCCATGGACAATGTGGATAAATAAATGAAAGTTTTGACCGAAAGCCAATTTAAGGTTCGTGGTGATTTATGAGTAACGTCATAGGTAATGCCTAGTATCTGGGTCCAAGAACAAACAACGTTGGTCGCCGTCGATGTCGAGAAACACCACATCAAAATCCAAAAGAATTCTGCATAAAAGTATCTCGTTAGTGTTGCTTAGCGAGCAGCGACAATGTCAACATATGTACTCCTTAAGACTTATAAAATCGCAAACTTGTTTCAACATTGGAATCTTCTTTTGGAGGCACTAAGGACCGGCTATATCTGACTGAAAGCCTTCACGGTTGCCTCAATAACAAGCAAGTCAGACTCGCCAGCACAGTTTTCAATATAGATCACAAAGCTTTTTGAGGCTTGGCCCTGTCGGCTCCAATTACTTCTCCCAAGGAGTGACAGATATTATATCTGTACGAAGGGCCACCTAATGCATACTATTTGCGGAGGTAGACTAGATAATAAGTACCAGCTCTTTAATACCTATTGAGCTTGAAGCGGGAGAGATCTACCAGCACTTTCTTCCCTTTCGGGGCTTTGAGGAAGTGTGGCATCGCTTGATATAAAATTTGGGCGGCGGTAAGACTTGTGTTATCGGACACATCAGCTCATTACAAATAGAAATCACCGCCTTTACAGCCGTATTGATATGCCATTTGTACCAAAATTAGAGCCGCTCAATGCTGCTTTACTGGCATCAAGGTAAAGCGCGACCGTTCTGACAGATGTTTTTTTCCATTTAATTTTGAAAGGTGTTCTTGTGTATTGTAAGCAGCTTTGGTTTAAACACAACATCCGTGGCATCACCAATGCAAACACATTCGTCTTTTTCTGTCGGAGATGCTCCAACAAAATGTCTTTTTTTAAGAAGAGGAATCTTGGACGTGTTTTGATCTCTCTTTGTGTTGCATCACTTTGGGGCCAAGCATAGCTCCCTGTATGGTTAGAGTCAAGAAAGCTACTAGCCCCTACTTAATCAATAGCAAATTAGCTAAATGCACTACCCATTAAAGCTGAATTTCGTTGCGGGAAAAGCGTAAGCTCGGGTCTTTCAATTCGCTCGATACGTAAAGCTAACACAAGCCGCAGATCGCTATCTGTCTGACTTAAAGAGGTGGTATTTCTCATAATATTAATAATGCTTATACTTTTCGATGTGCATTAATGTTCACTTGCGTCTACTAATAAAATCCCCTCAATAAATAATGTCCTACAGAAACTAATTTCGATATACATTAAAAGTGGTCTTTAGAACATGTACTGCTCATATGCTAGCTTTTCAAGACTAGATACTTCCTTCTTATCTATTCTCGAAGCATCCCTAGACTTGTCTCACTAAATATGATAATACCAGAACGATATTATGACTTACTGGGCTCGTATAGCCCCATAAGACATCTAATTTGGTGCTGTAGTGAATCAAGACTGTCATTCAGGATGCACCCGCTAATCAAAGTTATAGATCAGAGTCTATTAGCTTCGGTGAACATGTTGCCAAAATATATTTTCGATAAATGACCCTATAGGTCTTTATTATCGACCGTTCTCGTCACAGCCACTCTATTAGCTATCTTACTTAAAGTTTTCATCGTCGCATTGTCACAACCCATAGTGGCTCAACGAAATTTGGTCTTGATTACAACAACAACGTTTTGTCTGAGCTTCCATTCTCTAGCCATTAGCAAAGCTACGCGATATATGTCCTGTTAAAATTCTGGACTGATTGATCTGGTACGGATGCCGCCACAATAGAGCTACTAAAACACGTATGAACCGGTCAGAACAATAACGCATCAGAATAAGCATACTTCTTGCTTAACTTCCTGGTGAAATTTTAGCGGTTCAACCCATTGCAGGTATAGAATCATAGAACGAAAGATGGACGCACTTTTCACAATTTTTACCTTACGAAGACACATCCGAAGAAGAAGAAAGGCCCCCGAGAGTTTTTGTAGGAGATAAAGCGACTGCATTGCTGTACGCAATGACGCGTAACTTGTACAAATTACAAGCAAACGATTGAGCTTCAATGATGCCAAAGACTCAAGTCGTTCCTTGTCACTATGCAAGCATCCAGCTAATTAGAATTAGGTTCACTAATTCTGATGCCGTAAACAAAGTTTCGATGCTTCGTGCTCGCATAGCTGGTATGCCGCGTGGAACACAGCTAGCCACATCTCTCAAGATCGGTATCTGTATCAGAGCTCGACGATGCAGTATGTGAGAACGACGAGGTGCCGAAATTTGATTATATTAATGACGCTATGACAATTATTCTTCCGTGCGACCATTATGATCAAACTTATGCACATATAAACTGACGGCGAGTCCAGCAGCCCACCTTTGCTAATTTCTTTAGTAGATTAAATACTCTTCTGAGAAGCGACACAAGTCACAATGGTGATGTCTGATAGTCACAAAAACTTTTAAAGAAAACCTCAAACTTGTTAGAGTCTAAAAGAACCCTGTGCGTTCGAGGTCGAGGAGCACCCTACCTATGCCACTAGACACATTTAGCTCGACATGCTCGAGTTCGAGGTCCATCCAGGCTTCAAGATAGTTGTTGACATCTTGAGAAGGGGAGGGAGTCATTGCGCAAATAGGAAAGCCAATCCGATGTCAGCACTTTTTGCTTCATTGCAACGGTCATGGGGATGACAACACCCCGGCCGGTGGAAAATTAGTGTCGAAAAAAATTCTGCTCTTTATACCTTTTACAATCGAATTTTGAGGGAAAAAACTGTCGACCAATAAATTTCCGTCTAAACCTGTCTAATATAAGTTTTATCCGTGATCCTTTATATTGTAGGTGTGTAATTACAATGTGAACGGGGAATAGTAGTAGAGAATGGAAATGATGGAAATTGTGAAGCGACATCTGACATCAAGTCACGGTAGTAGTGTTGTATTATGCAATGCGCGTCTTGTCTCATTCGTTATAACCTACCGGTGCCGTCCCTTCCACGCCTTCTCAATTGGCTTTGACTTCCACTTAAGCCACTTCGGGTCCTTCATCCATAGGGGTGGCCGATATCGTTGAGCCTTTTTTCAAACGACTTGAGATTTGCTGACCATAATCAATACCCAACGCGCGCACGATCGGCTTGACTGTTTGATTACAGGTCGTCTATGAGAGGACGTAATGACTTGGAACTAAAGTCACTCGCACATAAACAATTCGATCATTGCAAAAGCCGTGCATATTCCGTGGTAAGGCACATACTCGCTGGTTTCTAAATTTGCAGCGTCGTGTTCTCATACCAAATTGCACGGTCTTTTCCGTTCGAGCCAAGGCTTGGGTCAAAGTAATCAAGGTGTGTGTCAGTCAATCGATACAGACGGCAGCGACTTTCTTTTCTTAAACGAGCTTTGTCATCAGTACCACTTCCGACCATACCCTTTTCTTCTGCTCCTTCTTTAGCACTTGCACGATAAATGCTCCTTCTTCATCCTTGCCCTGCATCCCGCAAGATCTTTATTTTTTCGGCATCCACGGCAGTACAAGCCACCGACGTCACCGCGTTGTCATAGGTACTTCCGACATTTATGTAGGGCCGAATAAGGAGTGTGCACTCTCAAATTCGCCCCGTGGACTCTAGGATGGCGCGGAAATGGTTTCAACTCGTGAATGAGAATGGAAATGCCATGACGTCGGCGGATGCTCTTGTCGTGGATATTGAAGATGTTGCTGCTCTGCGCGATGCAGTGTTTGTAAAAGTGTCCCGTGCTCTATCAGCTCATGTCATCGCGTCCGACTTGAGAGTCTTTGCGAACGGTGCAGCGTTGGAATCGGATTCGCCGATTGGATCATTTGGTAGCTTTTCAAGAAGGATGCGCTTATCGTGCAAGTGCCAATGAAGGAACAGAAAAGCAGTCTATGGTTGGTGAATGGTAGCTCGGTCGACAAAAGGAGTTCGCTGTCGTCTTTATCGATTGGCCGATACATACTTTGGCAACTACGACCCAAGCCTTGGCTCAAATGGAAAAGACAGAGCAATTTGGTATGACGACACGACGTTGCGAATTCACATTCTTTTTGAAACAATTGAGTATGTACATCTGCTTTATTCGTATCCATGTCGGTTGTTGCGACTTACCAATCTCTATTGCAGAGGAGACTGCTTTACTATGGTTGGTGAATGGTACTGTCGGTAATGCTTGTTCGACAAAAGGAGTTCGCTGTCGTCTTTATTAATTGGCCGATACATACTTTGGCAACTACGATCCAAGCCTTGGCTCAAATGGAAAAGACAGAGCAATTTGGTATGACGACACGACGTTGCTAATCCAATTTTTTTTTGAAACAAGTGAGTATGTACATCTGCTTTGTTCGTATCCATGTCCGTTGTTGCGACTTATCTGTCGCTATTGCAGAGGAGACTGCTTTATACTTTCAGAGCCAACTTTTCAATGAACCTTTA
>RCHQ01000502.1:0-14399 GCA_003676415.1 Plasmopara muralis
CTTGTTATCAGAAGTAATGATATTAATTATTGAACACTTGTGATGCTATAAATTTAGATAATGCAGACTCTCATTTAAAATGTTATGCGTTTTATATTACCTCCCTTTGCCCCCTTTTCCTTTTTATAATAATCTTCATAAATTAAGAAAAAGATAGACATCTGGACACTGAGATATATAGATTGATCTAAAGTTGCTATCGCCGCTTCTAATGAAAAGAAAGGTGGACATCAAAGTTGGACGCAAGCCGGACACAATGCCGATCACAACGAAGAGCTCGGCATCTTAGTAAATCGGAAGATAGCAACATCCCCCTGTTTCGATAATATATACAAAATAATCAACACATTGACACATTTACATATGGCGCTTATGTGTAAATATGCGGGATTGTAGTACTCAGACGTCATAAGAAATGGGTTCATCTTATGGGACGATACTATGGAATGTACAAACTAGACATATACAGGTACATACGTTAACAATGTACAACTTCACTAGATCGAACGGTGAGCAATGCAAGCTTGCTCGCAACAAAGAGCGATGTGCCAAGCATCCAACTATTATCGAAGAGGGTAGCATTATCGAAGAGAGTGATATAGTCGAAGCAATGCCGCCTTAAGTGATTACCTCTGTAATTGCTGTGGTTGTTGATACACCAGCACCGTCGGCGGTCAAGCCCGTCGAGGTCTCGAATGTCGAATTAAGCAATGTTTCAGATATGGATGAGTCGATTATCGCACCGGTGAGCGCAGATAGCGTTGTATATAAGAATGATCATAGTTCAAAATCGAGAAAATTAATTAATTTGAGTTTGACGCAGACGAATACGCAGAAGAGTTTGTAAAAGCAAAAAAGAGTTCTTCTTCGAGCAGTATATCGAAAGGGGTGAAGTGAAGAAGTTTGACGTAATAGAAAATTCGTTAGATCCCATGGATGTCATTGGAGCATTCGACGAATCTATCGCCAACAGGCGCTTGGATACAATAGGATCTCAAAAGAGTGACAGCGAGACGTACTTCGGTGGATATCGCTATTGCTTTTACATATAATAAAGCAACGAAACGCTACGATATTCCTATCGCAAGAACGAACTCATGATGATCAATATACCAATCATGATTGACGAGCTAAATGTTGCTCAATACTGCGTTTCAAAAAGATCTACTATCATCGTCTATACGACCTGTGTTGTATGGTAAAGATATCATGGTTTAGTGACAACAATAATACCTGGAAGTTGGCGGGTATGCTATATAAGAAAGAGCGTGCCGATCTCGGTCTGATGCGTAAAACTTATTTGTGTATCCTACAGACAATAAAAGCTCAGTTTGATCACGCTGCCGCGTCGAGAGTGTTTAGCGATTGGGAAACTAGTAAGTATCATCCCAAGCTAACTGAGTCTCAGCTAAAAACTATTGCTGGTGGAACTAATCCAAGTGAATACAAAAAGTGGAAGGCAGAATACGAGCCAAAGGTAAAACAAGGAGAAGAAAGAATAGAAAGAGAAGAAAGATGATAGTTTTACTGTTCCTCATTTTCCGAAGTTCCAAATCTACAACGAAAAGGGACAATTGCCGTCAATCTTCGACTGTAAGAATACATAAAAGTATCTCGATATTATCATTCTAAAGAAAGGAGTCCTCACAATGGCGAGACTCTACAACTTCATCAAGGGCAACATTGCTTACATATTACAAGGATGAAGTAAATAACAATTGACTAAAAATCGATATGCATTTCGATATTTTGATTACGTAGTTGTCAAAGATACCAAATTGTTTGATATGATGTTTGACATCAACAATGCGATTAAATTTGACAATGTTGGACAAATTAAGTTTGATAGCACAGAATTTGACATCGATAGCATCACGTGTTTGCCAGTACGCGATGTAATCCGCCACTATCGTGATGATATCACGTATGGTATGGTTGATTTTATGCCAAACAAAGCCATGATAGGAGCTTGCGACAATCGATTAAAAAATTCGATTGGAACTCGAACAAAGAGTTCAACAAATTCAACGGATTCGTTCATACCTACAACCCTAAGTTTGTCGTCGATGAAACGAAGTTCAACGGCTTTACAGAGCATATCAAACACATCTGAAGTGGTGGTTGGAAATAATCGTGAGCTACAATATGAAGTTGTTTGCTGGGTATGTTCAGAGACCATATTAGAAAACAGGAGCGTGCATTGTTCTCGAGGGCAAAGAAGGATGCAAGAATATTGTATTTGAAATTCTCAAGACGCATGTAATTGAAAGATGATACTGTTAAGAGACGCCCAAGATCGAGATTTTGACAGCCCGTGAGCAAAGAATTTTGACTATATTCAATGTAGCGGCCAATAATAAGCAATTATATCTTGAAGATCAAGACGAGCTTAACGATTGCATTACCGAGCCGGCTTGTATCATTGGGCCAAAAGGAATGAACCCATACCGCGTCAAAGACTGCGACAACATCGCTATAGCGTCGAATAACTCGTAAAGCATCAAAGCATCAAATCGAATGCGTCGATTTGTGTATTTGCTTTGTAAGAAGGATCATTTGGATGACAAAGCATACTTTAAAGCGTTTATTGATGAGTTCACGAGGCTGATGACGGCATTCATCTCTATCATCATCTCATGAGCATCGACTTAGAAGATTTCCATCCACAGAATGATGCACCACTGACTAAAGAGAAGTCTGACATGCAAAAGTCAACTATTGCAAAGCCGGTTCAATGGCTTTGTGAATGTTTAGTAAATGGAACCAGCAGCAAAATTTTCACTAACGCTAGTTAAAAAATTCCCTCAGCACTTTGGGACTCATACCAATTGATGATATGCTTTTATGATATGCTCACACAATTCACCAAATGGATGATCGAGGAATCAATAGACACACCCTCATATACACAAGATCGCTTTCAAAGACCCTGACTAAGATTCTTAAACCTAACTACAAGAAGCAAGTCAATCTAGTACGTCGAAGAGGATACGACCTATCCGGAGAAATAATCATCAACACACTTGACGAAGTGACATATTCGATGACGAAAAGTAATTTATCTGATCACAATAAATAAAGATTTTTATCAATCAGACGCTGAAAATGAGGACTGCTTGGTGTTTGACTCTGGTTGTTCGGTCCCCACACGACCCCATATATGCTTGTTTTCCTGCCAGTATCTTGATTTACAAGCTAATATCTTCTCCCTGACCTTCTCGTAATAGCGCTATTGAGCCTGCTTTTGAGCTTCACTAAGTGGCATTTTTGTGTGTCTGTATATTAATTCAATCAATGATTAAAATAAAAAAATGGTGCTTTAGTTTCATGCTGAGCTTTAGTCCAAATGATGTGCTTTTTCGATTTGAAGTAATATGTTCTGCCTCTATATTGGATCGCCGCACTCACACGTGATCTTCTCGACAAGCCGATCTTTATAAAGCTCGTTGTATCGCTTGCTTCTCTTATTAAGTACTTTGTTATTGGCTTCTTAATGTCTTTTTACATACTCTCTTTGCTTGTTTCTTTAGTGGTGAAAATGAAAATACCTTATTCGCGTAAATTTTCTTGAATTTGTTAACCATAGTGTTTCATTAGCAAATAACTGTGAACTATCGACAACTTTGTACTGCTTGAATAATGTAATCTTAAACTTAAATGGACCAAATTTTTGGAAATATCGATATATTGCGATCGCAACGTTCGTTTTACTATCATCCCAACGCTTAAATTGAGACCGATGCCCATTGGTACGATGCTCCAGTAATTTAAACGTAATATCAATGAAGCAAATATCACTTTGACTACAAACATATTTAATTACGGATCCAATCATGTTTGCTCTTATATATGTGAATTATATAACAGGATCATCCGACTCGAAAGCTTCCACCCTCAATTCGACGACGAGTCAAGGCGGGTGGTGTCATTCCTACCCCGCTCACACTTTCCACGCAATGGACTTGCTTGAGGACCACCCGCAGTTGCAATACCATCCAGTAGTCCAGAAGTAATTGGTTTTCAGTTGTCTTAAAGAAAGCTACCGATTCCCTTAGTGGCAGATTTGATTCCATTCCACAAGCTTCCCCAGAAAGCAGAGCCACTAAGTCCAGATTGATGCATTCGTAAAACCTCTCCATGGGACATATGCAACGTCGTTCCTTTTCTAGTTTATATGCCATAACAAGCTTCGTGTAGTTTTTCAGGATGAAAATAATGGTCACCTCTATTCAATTGAGAATGAGTCAATCGAACAGTTTTTTTTTGTGTATAACCTAAAAAGCCTGGGCGTGGCATAAATCGACGGTGATTTTGTTGTACACCTAAACTGAATATCTGGTTTACTTACATACAGAGCGAGAGACAAAAATGTCGAAGGTTAATAAATACGATATACTCAGCTTAGATGAGAAATGTACATTCTATTTGAGGAGGACAGATGCCTCAAATACTATACTTTGAGACGTCAAAAGCTTTTTTTGTCTCGATGCCGAACGAGCGCCAATGTAAAAAAATATCATAACTCGTGATATATATTTAGGAAGTGAGTGTGATAATTGTCGGACACCACTGTATATCTATACACCAGACAACTGATCAAGCATTACAAGGCGGGCGTTGCAAAAATGCAATGGTCGTTGAATGAGTTCATTTCCAACATCCAGTGTCCAAGCAAACACGATGATGCTTCGTTTCGTAAGATATCCAAACTGCAAAACTCTGGCATCGTTACGCTACTGGTGAGTATTTACACAAGCAAAGAGAAATTGATCCTGACGCTGACTGATTTGGAAAAATAGTCAAGAACAGATACCGTGAAACGTTCGCGCACTACAGTATGATCCGAAAGGAACTCAATAAGCAAAATAGGGCTACAAAGCCGGATAACGAACTCACCCCTGAAGCAAAGAAGAAATACATCAGCTATAAAGAACTGGTGGTAGTCCCTGGTAAAGCTAAAAAGTTACTTATCAATGCGTATGGCAAAGTATTTTTATCTAACCCTAAATTCAAAGTACTGGCTAAAGCAAAGAAAGCTACGTATCTGAAGCTCGTATTTGATTACATTGCTATGTGGCTGAACATGTTTTATCCGTTGCGTTTGGTATGGCCTAGCGTTTTTCTTGCTCCCGAGGATGGGGCCAACTATCTACAAAAAATGAACTGCATCTCAATGAGTTCAAAAATGTACAGCTAAAGGAATCTCAAGTAATTCAGCTGGACAACAAAACGATGAGCTCAATCAAGTCATATCTTAAATACTTGACTAATACGCTTGGAGAGAAATCTGTGGCGGATATGCAATAGACAGCCTGGTGAGTATTATTATACAAATTCGAGTAATAGCTGCTGTTAAGTTATATCAAAGCTCTTTTCGAAGTATTATGGTAAATCAATGTCAATGAACATGATCAGACATATTGCTGAGTCTCACATTATTCATTTATCAGTCCATGCTAAGCTCACTAATCGAGAAATAAAATCATGCACAGCTACTTCATAGCACTATGGCAGCTAACTCAAGCTACAACAAGATTGCAAATCGAGCGAATGCTGCTGAGTTTGACACATCATTTGAGCCTGGGCAATCATTACAGATTGCCTCACCAGTCCCTGTTACAAAGCCTGGTGCAATCTCTGCTGCAATTCCCTAACTAGGCTTGAAAACCGTCGGGAACACATATTTCATGAAGATTTTTCTCCTTCTGGCAGCGACAAAACGCTTGAGATTGGAAATCTTTGTGAAATAATTTATTTGTTATGACATACCAAGCGATCATGGAACAAAACCAAATAAGACCATACCGAATAGCCGATCCATTCCATAAGGAATTCCACGGACTTTAAGCTTGTCTGAGAAGCGACAAATTCCGAGTAAATATCACAACAATGCTTGTATCTCATGCATTTGTAGACCTCTGGCGAATGATTGAAGCGAATTAGAACTTTGACAAGGCTTTGTTCGACCAGCTCGACGAGCATGAGCAAGACTTTATGAATACAGCTTGAATTAATTTAAAAATAACTTCAAGAAAGTTCGAAAGCGCTTATAATCAACTTCTCGATGGTTTTGTAAAACGCTTGACGATGCTAGAAGGCGCAAAAACATTGGCGACAATTCTTCATTAATAAGAACAGGAATGAGGTTAATTTTTGATAAGTTATACGAGAAGAAAGCATCAAACCATAGCCAATTGAAGCTTCTGATATAGCTCTCTTAGATTCACATTTGAATGTGAGCAGTTTCGAAGTATCGATGTACTTCGGTTTCTTGTTTTTCTGCTCCTCCTATGCCATGTGACTGACGCTAATCTTTTGGACCTGATTTGCTAGCATTGCGATGTTTGTTAATCCGTGATCACGTTTTGACGGTCCTATAGCTTTCGAGTGATCTACCTCACCTGACCCATCTATTTTAATTGCCTGTGGCAGAAATTGCCGTCTTATTTTCTATCGTCGAGCATATTTATTTAAGTTTGTTACATATAGACAGTAAATAAAAATGTCATTTCCAATTTTGTTAGATCTCGATAATCAGGTAGCTTTCCATCACTTCCGATATCGATTCTCACAGCCAATCGATTTCAGCCAGTATGAAATTGCTCTTGGATCCATATCCATTCACTACTTTTTGCGAGCAATCACAGCCCAGCGTCAATTCAGCAACTTAAAGATCATATGACCAACAACTTCGACGACAACAACATACACAATTACGCTCTTAGATGGTACATATTCGGCAGCCGATATCAACAACTACCTTCAGTATTTTTGCATACGAAACAACCTTTATTTAATAAATAACACAACGGGTGCATACTACTATTACATCTCATGCGCTAAAAATTATTAAGTTATGCCTTGTAATACACGTTTCAACCATTTAAATATCTTACGGACTATACTTCTGCTAGTGGATTCTCCACAACGCCGGCCACTGCCTTCACTCCTCAGCTCCAAATTGATAATACTGCGTTTGGAACTGTTGTTGAATTTACACCAGCTACATATTCACCACTCAAACAACTAAGATCTAATCAATCAATAGAAATTAATTTCCGAGGATAGACCCAACAGCCGCTTTGGTTGTCATTTGCTAAAATCTTTACCATTCAATCGCGAACAACCATCAAGTACTACACACGTTTACTTCTGCTGGATTTGAATATGGTGGATTAATCACAGCGCCACAGATGCAGGGCTTACCCTATACACCATTGCAGGGAACTAGTTCAGAATTGACTTTGTCGCTTCTAGATCAAAATATGATCCCGCTTGGCATCATTGGTAACACTTTGTGTATTCGTCCGTTGATTCTACCGAAAAAAGTAGCAGTGATTAATCTCTAAACAAATTGACTACCTTTTTTTACAGATCGCATATGGACTCGATTACGTTTTTGTAGATTTTTTGATTGATGATCTCCATCATCATTGTCGTCATCTTCTCAGATGTTGTTCGTTTGTAAAGATCGACGAATGTCTTAATTGGTATGTCAGTTATGAAATCCCTACAAATGATACTAAAGTCTCTCTGAGTCAAATCACGACCAAGTATCACATACTTCGAATCAATTTGAATAGTCTTTGAGATTCAACACTTGCTTTGACCCATGTATGTCATACTCCAGCCTTGCTTGCGTCCTCGGATAAAATACTGGGAAATTTGAGCTTAGGTGCATTTTGGCTCCAATACCAAGTCATCGAAGACAATCATTTTGCTTGTCACAGAGTCGTATTCTTTCATTGCTGGAGCCGTTCCTTCTTCAATGACTTGAACATTATCAATAGTGTCTTTGAGGTGATCGTAAAGCTTCTCGTCAGTCTTGTGCATATGATAATCTTTGTGAAACATTTACTTAGAAGGGCTGTTATATTCAGCACAGTGTTTGACTTC
The DNA here is from genome assembly GCA_003676415.1 of Plasmopara muralis. Classification (NCBI taxonomy): domain Eukaryota; phylum Oomycota; class Peronosporomycetes; order Peronosporales; family Peronosporaceae; genus Plasmopara; species Plasmopara muralis. Next base: position 7,897 of record RCHQ01000502.1, read on the forward strand.
CCTGACCCACTCGGCGATGCTACACACACTCGAAGTGCTTGTTATAAGCAAAAATAATTTTTGACTTCGGTTTTGATTCGTAGAAATTTTGCATTGTATAGTATACTCCAATTTCCCCAGCATAAGGATTGCTTGTAGATTTTATACTGGCATGAGCAGCAGCAGAACTATTTGAGATTGATACTCCATTATTCGCAGTTGTTGAAAAAGATAGGATACTATTTAGAGTTCCAAGCGATGTAATATTTGGTTGCCTCCAGCAGTTAGTGTTACAGTAATACTTGTAGATGAAATAGAGGTAATACTCGTGATAGCCTTACAATAATCCAAAACCAGAGCCTTTGAAGATTAAGTGGCTCTAGCGGTAGTTATATATACATAGTTGATCTGAGCAACAGTTGCAGTGATCAATGTTTCACCAAGCTTCAATCCAGTCGTTTCATTATGAAATGAAATATCAACACTCTGGTCAGCAGCAACTTTGAAAATATTTAGATGACTGTAGAATCCGATAAAAATAGAAATAATCGTAGAACCAAATTTAATATAACTTAAAGCAAACTCAGCTTGATTATCACCAGAATTATCGTAGTCGGAAGTTAAATCCTATATTGATGAAGTAGTAGCCAGTGTGTTGTTTAAGATTGATAAAAATCGAGCTGTATCACGAGATGATCTCATACATATGCCGGCGAGATTGATAATTTTCGATTGGCAGCTAAAACGAGGACCTTCGACGCAGCTTCATAGCCGGGGGTTATACCTGAAACGTATAATATTCACTCAAACCTAGCCCAGAACCACCAAGTGTAAGCGAACCGCAATCGAGATTACCAGCTTCACTCAATCCTGACAACGTTCCAACACCACCAAGCCGCAAGTATCTCTGGTCTCCTGCAGTTATAATAAGATATCCAGTAGATGCGTTAAAGTAGGGGCTATTGAATAGAGGAGAGTTAGTAATTGGAGGGGGAGACATTTTTGATCACTAGTTCAGCAAGCAATCCAACTAAGATGTATTCTACCGTAATGGATCCTTTCGCATGCTAATCGATTCAAGTGGAAACGTTGGTATTGAAACTTTACCATCTTATCAATTGGATTTAGGGTGAATCTGAAAATTGTGAGTAACAATGGAGTATTATAATTTAATTGAAGTACTTTTGATCAGTCATTATACATGCCGATTGCTCAAGGTGGTGCATTCTCTTTTCTTACTGCTTCAACAAGTATGGCCTCGCCTTCTATCACAGTCAATACGACCAATACCTCTGCCGATCTCAAGATTAACTACACAGCTTTAAATCTCAATGGATGGCAATCACATCTACTGCTGCTAAACTCAATTATAACGATATGTCAACTCTCGGGGCATTTCAATTGCCAAAGACAATGACATTTGATAGTTCAGGTGTTGAGTTGATGCCTTTAGGCACATCAAGCACAAGTAATTTGCGTTTCTATGGTGAAAGTACGAATCGTGAGGCTATGGACATTTAAGAACTTTCTGTTACTAATGGTCTGGTCATCGCATCAAGAACAACGTCAGCATCGAATAACAAAACGTACTCGTTAAAAAAATCTAATATCGACCGACAATTTGACCTGGTCTTTCAGCTACAAATGCCGATTTGTCAATCGAAATGACAAGCCATGTGTGAGTTTCGCGTCTAAAACGCATAGATTCTGTCTCAGTATTGGAAATGCACAGCCTTACAAAAGCGGTTGTCCTCGCGCATATACCCTTGCCACGACAGCAGATGCTTTTTGTATAAATTCGTTTGGATCATCGCCAACACTAGTCGGTGGTGGATGGCTTTATCTTGTTTCAGACGCTGTTAATAAAATTATGTTTAACACTAATACGCCGTATAGTAGCTCGTTTGGAACCGCACCGATTACACTAAGCTCTGGTAATATTTACATTAAAGCGTCTAATGCGCTTAATGATGGAACTGCTGTCTATATTATGCCGATTTTCATGGAATCGTCTAACGCACCGCCTTTTGGTTTTGGATTACAGCTGAGCTATGCGACGAATGCGACCTCGACTATTAGTGAATATTTTGGAACGACTACGACCAACGATTTGGTTTTGATAACTGCAAATACACGTCAAATTGCAGCATCTTCCGCTAGTAGAGTCAGTATAGGAGCTAAATTACCAACGGCAATATTAGATGTATCAGGCAGTGTTTCATCAACAATAGACGCTGCTGCATCGAGTGTTGCCTACTTTCTCAAATGTGGTATTCTTGTTTTAACTATTGGTCCTCTAACATCGATTGCAGTATCGATTAAATTCTTAAGCGCCGTGTTAGCTGGTGCATGCTTTTATACAGCATCTGATAAACAAAAAAAATATATTGAACCAATTAGTGAATCTTTCGGACATTCCATCATGGGTCACGACCCTGTCCAGTAACGCTATAAAAGCCAAGGAGACGAAGTGCCGTTGCAGAAAAGATACATTGCCCAAGACGCCATACAACTTGGTTTAGGGTTTACCGTTGAATTTAATGACCGCGAGGAACTGGATGTCGAGGATGACTCCGTGGATTTAAATTATGTCATGTTTATTATCAAATATTCAAAAATATGCTTCTTGCTTCACATAGCAATAAAAAATCAACAAAATGAAATACAAAAGCTTTGAGTTTTGGCTTTGGAGGTATAGATTCTACTTGAATAACGTTCAGCTTAAATATATATTTCATCAAGCCATCCTTTCAATTCAGCCTTATATTAATTCATAACCTCTTGAGACAATTTACGATTCGTTAGTGGTTTAGAATCATCGCTTTTACAATAACGTTTTTCATAAATTTACAGCTTCATGAAAGGATTTCCCAAAATTTGTATGAAGTGTTCTTCCATGGAGGCTATTGTACTCGTTAATCATCTTAGTATATATACTTTTTATGCCAGAATACACCCCACGCAATCTCTTCTCTTCTTCTACTTCGTCATCACTGCTTTGCGCGTCATCTGAGTCATAAAACAGTTTTTGAGTAATCGATGGCGCTTCCTCAGGTCGCGGCAGCTTTTTTGTCGAGCGTTTGTCAGTGGAGAATTTAGTAGAAGGAGTTGCAAATCGTTGTCGTTTCGAAAACTTTACCGATTCCACCATGACTTTTATTAAGTTTCAATAGCTGGTCGTCCGTCGCTCTGAACAATTTGATAATTCTTTTTTCGCTCATGGTACTTTATTTTTCGGAAAATTTAATATAATATAATCATTATCAATATCATTGCATAAACTGCTTCTATTATTTCCGCCTTCGAACATTCAGTCGAACCACCTCCGGCTTAGATCCTCTTTCGTGATAAGAAATGGGCCTACATTTACGATTCCACGCCCAACACCGGTCAGTATGCCGGCCAAATCTAATCTATTAACCATCTCGTCCTAAGCTGCGTTAGTCAATTGGAAAGAAGCTGTCATTGAGCTTCCAATCAAGCTTTAAATTCTTATTGGCGGTTCCAATTCGGTCACTTCGACTGACGCATTCGGTCACTTCGACTGACGCATGCGCTGTGGATCAACTAGTGTCTAAGACCGGTGCATAGCAATTTATTGATAGTGTTCAGGCTGTTATTGACGGTACCACTGTGCAAACGAATCAAGTTCATAAGAATTTGAATACAATCTCAAGGCCCTGACCGAAATGGATTAAAATCGTTTGTCAAACATAGTCCGACCAGCAATTTCGTTCTTTATATATATGCTACTCCAACGACTTAAGGAAGCACTAGAGCAGCTCAATCAATAGATAATTATGCTACTGGGTCGTTTATGACAGCAACAAATAGCATTGGAGAGTTTGGTTTAGCTGACACTTAATCAAATGGATGTGCAGCGCAGCAATTTCTATTTACCGCCCTTGATCAACAAAGTGGCAAACGTGCTTATGCTGTAGTGGGAAGTAGCGCAAATTTTCAAGCCGTATCAAAACCTCAGGTGTATGTGGCTCCTGCTGCTGCCGTTGCTACTGGTTCTCCCTCTTATGTAGCGCATTACATGGCATGCATTCGGTTGCGTGATATCTCCAACTATTACAAGCAATGTCTATTGTAAAAGAATACGTGCGGTTTCAATTACCTAAATTATAACAGTGCATCTACTACTTAAATTACCACTGAAAGTGCCGGTGTCGTTGCGCCTGCTACTATTGCTAGTTTGAGCAACAATATATAATTGGTAACAGCTGCCCAGTGCTTTGGAAGCAGTGGCGCCACCACTACTTCCTTGGCCGGTGGTCTTGCACTCCCTGCATCTCCGACCACGCTAATAAATACAGCCGACGCTAATGGTACTCCCACTGCTTGAATTGGCATCACACCATCGCAATCGTTCTCGCGTCTTCTTGTTACAAGATACTCTCAACCCAAACGCCGACCATGCGTTGGCTCAAAAGAAAACATTCCGCTACTTTAAACGAATTACGAATAAACTCACAGTTGCGTCAGGGGCTTCCTCCACTTGGACGGTAAGTAATGGCCAATCCAAAGCGTTTGATCATGCAACTTGTTCTTACCAATTCAACCGCAGGTGCTGCTGTGTCGGATACGATCAATCCATTCCATAGCCCATTCTTGACTGTACCTGCTACGACAAGTCCATTTGCCGCGATAAAAAATTGCAGACAAATCATATCCAAAACCACGGGAATAATCCCGTGGTTTTGGATATGATTTGTTCGTGCAAGATATGTAAAGGTCGGGTGTTGATGGTGGTCTTGATGATGTTTGCTATCTCTACGTCAATGAGCGTCTTCATATCGTTTCGTTGCTGTCGATATTGGTCGTCGTCTTCCAAGTGAAGGTGATGCCAGTAAGAGTATTATCGTGCCTGGAACTTCCAACTGTAACTCCTCTCTCACCATTTATCACCACGTTTTGCGTGAAGTTGTAGCAAGCGTTGGTACTACAATGGGTACTGTCTCACTAAGACCAGTTCAACTCCGGTATTATATATTAACCATTTTTTTGAACAGCGCCAATATATGCGACCTATCTGGAATCAATTATGAGCGACTTTTTCTCCGATAACAGCTCACTGCATCTGAAGATTCATTCGAGGATTTGTATCGAGGAAAAAATGATGACGTTGTCTAAAAGGCCGTCAATAATCGAGATACGAAAAAGACTTTAAAAGAGGTGGTTGATGATCAGGTTCGAAATCATCTTCAAAACAAAGAGAATTTAGGAAAGAGGATTTAAATCGGAGACGTCAAGAAATAATCGATAGATTTGCTAACTCCCTTGAAGTCAAAGTTGATCAGATCGACTTCATACAGTAACTGAACAGAGACAAAGACTCTACATTCTGAACAGGGACCCCTCAGATTGACAGACTTATTGGTTGGCAGTTTCAAATAAAGACAAGGCTTTCTTCGACCCACTTGTATTACCAAGGCGCGTGTGATCCCGCAAGTTTCTAGTTATCGTGAAGTCGATATCCAGAATCCGCGGTTCGGGCATTGCGGACAGTATAGTGTCTTGTGACTTTACTATCCTTAGCACGGAAAACACAATGATTTCTACAAGCTTTTCAAAGATCAAACTGGCGAATTTTGAGAATAATTTTTTATAGACTTTGATCTTACGAAGGTAGATTATAAGATCATCGACGGATACGACCATTGTAACAAATACTTTGTAAACGTATTTGGGCATAGAGAAGGGTTTTGGTGCCGTTTCATTTCGTATGATCCGAATATAGACGTGTTTTTGTTGAAAGTGATTCAGTTGCTATGCCGGGATCACCCATTCAAGTATGGGCAGCTCATTATGGTAAATTCCGGGTCGAGCTTTGGATTCAAAAGAGGTTCTGACCGAATATACACACAATCACGCCATGAATATCGAGTATATCGATGCACAAGACCCTAAACCAATACATATCAGCGATGATTACAACTAAATTGCTAAATTAAAGCCAAAAATAAGAGTTGAATCACGAATTACCCTGGAAAAGTTTAATCGCATCAACAATAATCCTATTCTAGCCAAAGTTTGTATGGCAAAAATAGCTTCTCTCGCACAGTTGCATGTCAATACCGATCGATAAACTCATTTTTTTTATGATGTCTGAGTACTACAATCCTGCAATATTTACACATAAGCGCCTTATGTAAATGTGTCCATGTGTTAATTATTTTGTATTAATTATCGAACGAGGGGGTGTTGCTATGTTTTGATACACTTAGACGCCGAGCTCATCGTTGTGATTGGCATTATGTCCGGCTTGCGTCCAACTTTGATGTCCATCCTGCTTTTCATAAGAAGCAGCGGTGGCAACTTTAAATATCTTAGTATAGGTGTCTATCTCCTTTTCAGTTTTATACAAAATATTAGAATAAGTAAAGGGGGTATAGGGAGGTAATATAAAACGCATAAAATTATAAATGAGAGCTAACCAGGCGCTGGCTGGTCTGCATTATCTGTCTTTATAGCATCACAAGTGTTCAATAATTAATATCATTACTTCTGATAACATA
>RCHQ01000503.1:0-14297 GCA_003676415.1 Plasmopara muralis
CGCCGGCGCAACGTCAGCAAACGCCACGGCGCTGCCCGTCCAAAGGCTGCAAGCAGGACCCGTGCATCGGGTTCAGTATCACTAAAGAGCACGTGCTCGGGTCGCACTCCTCCGTGGACAATGCCTTTGGTATGTAAAAAGAGAAGGCCGTTCGCAACTTGCTGAAGTACGCGACTGACGTCCTTTTCCGACTGCACTTTCGCCATCACCTCCCCGCCCCGTGCCAGTTCGAACGCCAGTTCCACGCGTGCACCCACCGCCTTGACCTCGTACAGCTGTAGTAAATGTGGATGGTCACGTACTGATAGCAAAACCTTTACTTCCTGACGCAAGCGTCGGCGCTTGGCACGCTGACGCAATAAACGGCGGTCCAGCACTTTCAGGGCCACGAGCTCCTGTGTGACTCGGTGGCGCGCCATGTAAAGGCCCGGGCTTGGCACCAGCCCGGATGGCAGCCCATTCGACGGGAATGAAGCATCAAGTGGACGCAAAAACACCCAGTTACTCGTCGAAGCGACGTCCGACAAGAGGCACGAACAGCCAGCCCACGGCCCACCCCACCACATGGTCGTTCTTTCAGACTGTACCCTTTTCAATGGTACATTGGGTGAAAACCGACACGGCAATCGGGAAGCATGGCGACCCATTATGGGCGGCACCTCGAGCGCCTTCAGTGTGGCGAGCATTTAGAAGTCAATACCTTACTGGCACTTTGTGAACGTGTCAAGGATCTGCTCGTCGAGGACGACAATGTCGTGCATGTTTCGTCCCCTGTCGCAGTCTGTGGGGATATTCACGGTCAGTTTCACGACCTGCTCGAGCTCTTTAAACTGGCGGGGCAAGCACCCGCTACGAGTTATATCTTTCTCGGCGACTTTGTCGACCGTGGTGCCATGAGTGTCGAGACCATCTCGCTCTTGTGTGTATTGAAAGCGAGCTATTCAGACCGCATTACGCTGCTGCGGGGCAACCACGAGTCGCGCCAGACGACGCAAGTCTACGGCTTTCAGATTGAGTGCATGAAGAAATACGACGGCGACGCACGGGTTTACAAGGCCTTTATGGATCTCTTTGACTTTTTGCCGTTAGGAGCACTGGTTGACAATAGTCTCCTCTGTCTCCACGGTGGCCTGAGTCCAGCTTTGCATCATTTAGACCAGTTACGGATGCTCGATCGCTTTCAGGAGATTCCACCGGAAGGGATTTTCGCGGATATTGTCTGGTCGGACCCGGATGCCAAGACACTTGGCTTTCATATGGTAAGAAACGATTGCGGACCAAGGATATTGGCCACTGCATTGACCTGTTGTGCTACATGCAGTCCCCTCGAGGAGCGGGCTACATTTTTGGCGAAGATGTGGTCGAGAAATTTTTGCATATGAATAAACTAGCCCACATGGCTCGAGCTCATCAGCTCTGTATGGAAGGATTTCAAGTGCTGTTTCGAGATACGTTTTCCACAGTCTGGAGCGCTCCTAACTACTGCCATCGCTTTGGAAATCTTGCTGCTGTCATGGCAGTGGATGACCAGCTCGAGGTAAAGTGATGGAAAGTCGAATGGTTTGAAATCCTATTCTAATGCTTGTCTTACTTGACAACAGCGCACGTATAAAACTTTTAAAGAAGCACCATCGTCGAGGAACATTGGCGTGCTAGACAGTAAGGGCACAAGCTCGGACGCGATCGATGCCGGCTACTTTACGTAAGTCATCGTCATCAACTCCAATCATTTTGTACGTTAAACTTACTACAAAGGTGAAAGAATGCAGTTGAGTTGGAACCACGTACTCGTCTTAGTGGTGCCGTCGCTTCTTGTCCTTGCGATTTTTAGACCGGCGTTTGTGATCCTTCTTGGCCTTTTCGTACGCGGCTGCAATCTGTTCCATTGTCTTCAAAAGCAGAGGCTTCATCTTGATCTTTACGCACTTGTCAATCTCCAATGCATCGAGCACGACTAACGAGTCGGGGTGATTGTACAGCTGTGCATTGCCCACCATGAGGGTAAAATCCGCTTCAAACTGATCGTGGGAGGCGTAGTGGTAGGTATCAAGACGCGCCTTGATCGTATTCAAGTCCATTGGCTGCTCCACGATCGTGTAGTAGTCGGGATAATCCATTGCAGATGGTTTCTCCATGTACAACTCACTACGCAATCGCCCAGTCGAATCTTTGAGCTTGACGACGGCATCATAGACTTTCTTATAGTAGTAACAAAGCATCCTGCGCTCGCGCCTCCCTGCATCATCCTCCATCGACATATCCTCATCGTCTTCGATCGAGTGAGGGTCCACAACCGTCTCGCTCTCGTCCCGTTTTCGCTTCAGATTCTTTGCATTTGGCGCGGTTGCCTCAAGTTCCTTCAAAGGTGTCGTTGTTGCCTTGGCTTCCTTTTCATCAATTCCATCCTCGCACATTTTCACAAATTCTGCGTCTGTGAATTGATCGCGGTACGACATCTCTTTGCGCTTGCGAGGTTTCCCTGAGACGGCCTCCATTTCGACATTCCACGCGTCCTTGTCATGTTTCCCAGTGGCAACATCACGCTCCATCACGTCGTCGGCTTCGCGTAACCATCCTGGGGCATCCATCTCCGACATCAAACGAGAGCGGGGTTGATGGGGAAGGTTGTACTGCGTACAATAATCCTCCCACTCGTTTGCTTCGCGCACCGTGCGTTCGGCATCCATCCCATTGTACAAGACAAGTTCTTCATCGGTCAACGCCATCATTTCATTAATCTCGTCGTCCAGCAACACATTCGACGACTCGTCATCACCGTGCGCAGCATGCGCAGCCTCCTCCTGCTCCATCTTGATCAGACTCTCCAACATTGCCCGGCGATCGGCCTCTTTGGATTTATTGTTGAATTTTCCAGCTTCGACGACAAGATTGTTCATGTTCATCTTGTCGGTCGCACGCGAAAGGATTTTTTCCTCCACTGGACTATTCGTGACGAGGCGAAAAACGCGCACTTCGTTCTTCTGCCCAATCCGATGCGCTCGATCTTGCGCTTGCGCATCCATGGCAGGATTCCAGTCACTGTCAAAGATAATGACCGTATCAGCCGTTGCAAGGTTGAGCCCAAGCCCACCGGCGCGAGTGCTCAAGAGAAAGATAAAGAAGGGCGAGTCGGACGCGTTAAACATAAACATGCGCTGTTCCCGCTCGTCGGCGCTCGTAGAGCCATCGAGACGGAGGTAACGGAACCCGCGGTAGTTGAAATAATCCTCTAAAACGTGCATGAGCTGGGTCATTTGACTAAACATCAAGACGCGGTGCCCGGCCGCTTTCAGCTTTGGCAGCATGCGATCCAGTAACTCAAATTTACCAGACGACCGCACAATATCGAAATCAATCTGATAGCCATTCGTTTGAAACAAGTACGGGTGGTTACACACTTTTCGAAGCTGCATGAGCACATTGGACAAGCCCTTGGACGTATACTTGGCCTTTCCCTTCTTCTTGCCACTATCATCAGTCGTTTCCATGAGAAGAGCCCCGCCTTCTTGTATCCGCCGGTACATGATTTTCTGCCACCCGGAAAGCTCGCACTTGAGAACCTTCTCTACCTTGTCTGGAAGCTGGTCCAGCACCGACGCCTTGACACGACGTAGTAAGAACGGACGCAAGACCTGATGCAGTCGATTGATGACAAGCATTCGTTCTTCATCCGAGAGCTCATTCGAGTCCCCAGTGCCCGAAAATTGGGCAAACGGTTTGCTAAACCATTGCTCAAACGTATCCACGGATTCAAAAATCGTCGGGAGTAAGAAATTCAACAGCGCCCAGAGCTCGGGCAAACTATTCTGAAGGGGCGTCCCCGTTAACAAGAGCCGATTCCGTGACGTGTACATACTCCCAAGCGTCATGGCAAACTTACTCTGGGCATTCTTCATCCGATGCCCCTCGTCGACAATAATGTACTGCCAATCGTACTTGCGCAGCACATGCTTGTCCTTCATAATGTACTCGTACGTGGTCAAGAGAACATTGAATTGACACGAGGCCATTTCCTGCTTGTGGAGCTCTTTGCGTACTTGGGGCGCCCCCTTGTACACCACAAGCACGAGATCGGGTGCCCATTTCTTAAACTCATTGACCCAATTCGACAAGGTCGAGAGCGGCACGACGACAAGAAACGGCCCGTGGTTATGCTTCACTTCCGTCACGTACGTGAGCAACGAGATGGACTGAATGGTCTTGCCCAGCCCCATTTCATCCGCCAAGATCCCATTCAAGTGATTGTCATACAACGACACCATCCACTGCAAGCCGCGCAATTGATACTCTTTCAAATCCCCCCCGACCAACATGAGGGGTTGCCGTGGCAACTCTCCTTTGGACGCAATCTCCAAGTAATTCAACTCCTCCGCGTCTTCGTGCGTATCGTAAGGCGTCGTGTCCTCATTCCCCACGTGGTGCTTCTTCTTATGCCGACGAATGAGGTTCCGAATACTATCGAGGTAACTATTCGTTTGACTCAACAAGTACGTCAGGCGCTCATTCTTGGCTTCGGCCACCAATTTCCCATACGCTTCCATATCGTTCGCTTTCAAGGCCTTGAGCCGTAATTTTTCTTGCCGATCTTCCTCGCGTTCGGCTTTGGACGCTTTTTGATCCAGAAACGCCTTGACCGTCTTGGCCGACTTGCTCACGAGTGCCTTGACGTTCTTGTGGTAGGCAAAAAACTCGCGCGAATGGTTTAAAATCGCTTTCAGGTACACGTGATGAGTGGCCCGTCGTTGCTTTTCCAAGGCCACGGATTTTTTCCGTTTTTCACGCTCATCACGTTGCAAAATTAACCGCGAGACTGGACGACGGCGTCGAAACGCGTGACGGTCGACTGCCGAGGGCTCGCCGAGGGCTGCTAACCGCGTTGTATGGGCTTCAAGGACGCAACGACGGAGCTTTTGCTGCAGTAGTACACAGCGTAGATCCTGTAGCGTACGTTGCTCGTTGTCATCCAAAATCCCCGCGTGCTTTTCCATTTTATCCAGACTCGACGCTAAAAAATGCTGGAGGGTTTGCATGTACCGGATTTTTAACGCCACGTCATTAAATCCAAGCCACGGCGAGCAGATATTACATGGCCCAAAAGCGCCGTCACTTTTCGGTGCACGCTGATTGAAATCTTTGCTCATGGAATTCGGATTCGTGTCCAACATATTGTGTGGAGCTCGGGTCCATTCTGGCGTCAACAGATCCAATCCTGGAGGATTTAGTGTTCCAGATTGTGGCGGCTGCGAAGAAAAATCCGAAGATACTTCTGTCTTTGTAGTGGTCGAGTCATAGGATTCCATACCCGGATCTGCGGCACGGAACTGTTTGGCCTGGGCAGTGGCTGTATCCATCGAATGGCACAGTGCTCTGTATGCTCGAATCTGATTGTGTAGATACTCGAGTTGTCTGTCGGAGAAGAGCATTGTTTTCTGCTGCATGAAAGGATTTGCAGCCACGTCTAGGGACTGGACACGTGGTGGAGGCGGAAGATGCGTCTGAGGCGGCCTCTGTTGGTGAGCGCGGTGTTGCTGCTGATACTGCCGCAATAGCGACACAATCTGCTGATACTTTGGGTGGGTTTTCTGACCTGCACGTTGCATGCGCAGAGCGGCATCCATGAGCTTTTTGACATCGGAGGGCATCAGGGGCACACCAGAGGCCCCTGTCGTCGGCTCCATAGTTTTATTAATTGCGGGGTTTCTTAATTTTACGAGGCCTAGCTGGTACACACCATTTTTAGGCAAAAGCTTGCTTTTGATTTCGTTTTTGTATTCGTGACGGCTATCTTTAAAATCAAATGTTTTAGTTTGCGATGCAAACCTGTAAGAAGGAATAATTTTGTATTGTGCTAACGCTACATACACTAAAACTTGTAGGCAATGTTTGCTCACATTACAACGATCTATTCTTGTGTCGTACACTCGCATTGTCTAAGTCAAGAGTCTCCAACAATCCGGTCGGAATTTTCAAAAGCTGATTTGCCAACATAGGTGAGAACGAGTCAGGTTATGTTTGTGCTATGATGTGAAACAGAAACAGCCCCTAGCACAACTTTTGCTCAAGATATTTTGTTTGCATCATGTTGATATACCAGTTTCAAATAAAGCCTTTCTGATCACCCTACTAGTAATTTACCGGTTTGCGTACCGAAACATTACTCGGGAGTTACATTTAGTGGGTAGGATTAGTCATACTGACGTCATGCAATAAAAGAACGGATCAAAGTCGAATGGTGCAGCAGCCAGAGATTTTGTCAGCATCAAATGACAAGGAGGCAGCCCAGTCGTAACTTACTTCTTTACCTCAGTGTGCTGTCAGAGTTTTCTATCGACGTTAGCTAATTGTAATGTCATGAGCACAAATCACAAAGTCATATGTTAATTCGAGCGTTTGGCTTACCTTGCTTCTTCCATCTCCATGGACATTCTATTCTGATGCCTCCTATTCTTGTTAACGCTCTTATCAAGCTCTATAAGTGGCAAGGCTTGATATGTTAAGTTAATTTTTTTGTATTTCAACTTTCGCTGAACAACACACAAATCTTTGCTACTGCTGGTGCCGACATTGTGAGTGCTACCGGTACACTCGCTTTCCATACTTGCAGGCTTCCGGACCGCAGCGAAATAGCCATTTTTTAGACTGCGGGCTATCTCAAAGCCATTGTCACTAATCCACTAGTACCAAATAAACAACCTGAAAGCTAATCGTGGCACGAAGCTCAGGTCTGCCTATATGGTTGGTAGTAAACCCGCTATACATAGGAAGCCTGGCTTTCAGGCACTCTCCATGATGAGATAAAAAACAGATAAAACGTAAAAAATGCTGTCCTGACTGCGGCGGCAGGTCGAGTCGCTCGTTATATATGAAAGCTAACAGCACGCTGCCGAAGGCTTCAGCAAAGTCGATGAGGTCGGCGCATGCGTATGATTACTTGTACCACAGTTCTCTAAGTCTTGTAATGTGATAAGCTAAGGGGGAACGGATCGATTTGGTACAAAGCTGCTTACTTCTTTTTGATTAGCGATGTGAGAATGGTACTTATGCACCTCACGAGTATTTTGGGGCCTCACTTGGCATCATGAATTAGTAATTTTGGCGGACGGTAGTATTCCGGCTGGGACCGGTCACTTTGTGTATATAAATGGGAGAACGCCGCCAAAACTTAGTCACTTTTGCCTTGTGTTTTTGGGTTGTCGTCTATCATATCCACGCCGGAGCTCAATTGTAGGACCAACCGTTTACTTGAATACAAGTCAGCCGCAAATTAAGTTTCAAAGTACGTTTCTTGATACGTTGTCTGTTACGCGTGAAGATCTGCCTAAGCTTGTTCTTATCGTTAAAAACAAAGGTGTATAGATCAATGCATTGTTGACCGATGTCACTTCTATAAGATAGAAACAGCCGGCTCGTTTGTGTTCATCCATTAGATATCCAGAATTGGATTCATCAATCCTTTAATTTGAGCGGCTGACACCTCTACGGACAGTGTGCGATTCAAGATTACATCCGCGTTGCTTTAAAGCCAAGGCGAACATCTTCATGGTGGGCGTTTTATTGTGAGAAGAAACTTTGCGTGAATCACCTGGAATGCGATATGAGTATGTCATTATAATTTCCTCACGTGGCTAATTGTAGCAAGGTGCTTGTACAATATGTCCGCCGTCAGAGAGCAAAACTTAAGGCATATCTATGCTGGAGTTTGGTGTAGTTGCGCGTATTGGAATAAACAAATCGCCATGCGTTTATTAAGTCTAAAGCATATAGCCAGTCACACAGCTTGTTCCCACCAGTGCTGAAATGTGATTGTGAGGTAGAAGTTTGACCAAGATGATTGTCCATCGTAACATTGAAGTCATCTACAACAATGTGCGCTGCTTAGCTCCCTTTATCCGAATGATCCGAAAGAAAATATACAGGAAGTGCGCGAAAAAAAACCGCGTGCGTATACAAAAAGTAAATATCGTTAGTACACTAAACGTGACCTTGAATATTCGGTGATAATTGTGTAACTGTAATTTGTGGACGCGTATTGTGAGAATTTTAATGTCTTGAAGGGAGAAACTGAAGATAATACAAGTTCAACTTCATGATTTAAGTGGAGGACGTGGTGTAGGGCCTGAAGCAACGCGCTGCTAGTTCGGCCATATGAATTAGGTGTTCGCTAGTCTGTCGTGAGACTTCTTCTGAACACTGTCTCTTAAAGCGCAATCAGTTTGTGTTCAGCAAGAAGCCGCTAATATGTATCAATTCGTTTAATATCAACCAAATTTCGTTCATAAACTTCATAAAAGGTTGAGATTTCTCCAAAAGTGAGATCTTATCAATCGAGAGGGCCTGTTTGGCATACGTTGTGGTGAACTTACTTCTTCCAATAACTAAGAGCAGTGAGCACAAACGGCGGCCTTCGACTGTTATTATTTAAAGTCTCTACTACATCCATCCGGGCCAAGAAGAAAAGGCTAGTGTCACTTCATAGTAAAAACAGGGGATGGCGAAGGCACTTTGGTGGCAATAACGGCCAAAGAAAGCTCAAAGTTTGACTGGATCGATGCGTATGCTCGGCGCAAAGACCATTAGGAACAAGTCGCTAGTGGCGCTGTGTATAGTCGCTGCCTGAAATTTTGCAAGTGAAAAATATGCAGCAAGAAATGGGCAGCGTTAATTGAATCAATTTTATGGCAGAGTCGCAGACTATCCCGAAAGTCTGTTGACTCCTCGCTTGTTATTGTTTCTGTGCTTATTGCCCAGTAAATTGCATAGCCGTTCAGCAGCTGGCTATGATGTATCGCCTTGCTCAAAAATGGTTGGAAGCATGCTACCTACGCTTAATTCGCGGCCAAAATGTCCTCGTGTGTAGCCAAGACACACATTTAGAAAAAGATATTGATAATCAAGCAGGACTTTTCCTTTTCTTTTTCTTTTCCAAACATAATATCTTGCTCGATAAACCTCAGCAATTGCTTGTTGGAAACTTTGCGTCACTTTGGGAGATAATAAGCGTACGCTTTGCAGCGCACGCGCATCTTCTTTGCAAGGTGGAATTTAGATAAAGTATTGAAGCCTAAAACGGTAGAGATCAACATTAACAGGCAGCGTTGCATCGCGTTTGTCGCCTTTAAGAACTTCGTGGCAGTAAAGTAGCGCAATGTGAAGCTATCAAATCACCAGGCCTTCTGAATTCAAGAACTTGCCCCCTTCACGGCTGATGATATCGTATCGCTAGAGTTGAACGAAAAGTACATTGTCTAATACTGCATCCACGATCGTGGGCTTGATTGCTGATCCAGTCAGCTTGGTGATCATGCCACATGTACGGCGTGACACGTGCGCAGACGAAGCATTGACTAGTGCATCCAGCTCGATAGCGACCCAATTCTTAGCCACAGGCTGGAGTGAAACATCCGACAGTTTAAATTGTCCGACGGTAACTTCGTCATTACCGGTCATACTGAGATCAGACGTGGCTTGCGGCCGAAACGAAAGCAAAAGGACTTCTCGCGGCTAAATTTGCGCTAACGGTGCTGTACAAAGACGGGTTTTCCTCCACATTCTCCCTAGCGGCTCACCACAAAAACAACAGTAGTACAGACGACACTGTTGAAACACACTGTGCGTTTGCGAGATTTAACTTGGCCGTGAGAGTGCGTGGGCGTAATCAGGACTGGTGTCGCCTATTTTTGCACGGACCAGTCGCAAATTGCCAAATTCGACACAATGTTTTTGAGATGAGTCAGATCCACGAAGTCTGGTTTGTCGTATTTCAAGTACTTGCACATTGTAACGCTGACACCACAAATGGTAAGCTGCAATTCGCCGAATCGGGAAAGGGCACGCACACAAACGAAATATCTCGATGTGCGTATGAATTTAAGTCACGAAGGTGGGCAAGGCCCTCGCGCCATACTGCAGGCTGGCTTCACGAGGCTAGCGAGCTCGGAATGGAATCCTGCCTATATTTAGCAGTATGACGTGCGGCCGCGATTGAAGTGTTCGTACAAATGCAAGTCGCAAATGGTGTAGTTACGCTGCAAGCGCAACAAATCGGCAGTCCTGATTTGTGGAGCTGTCGTCGGAAGAATGTTCTTGGATTGTCGTAAGTTAATAGTCATCAGGCACCCATGGCGGCGCTGCGTTAGTATTCCGTCCAACGAGCCCGACGTTGCTGTTCTTCCGTGTGGGCTGCGTCCCCTTCAAGCCGGCTGGAAGATGTGTTGATGGCTGTGCCAAAGCAAAAATAGGTTTGGAACCAATTCCTATCCATCATTTAGTAGATGCAGCTAGGCAAACTGACTGTGGTAGAATTTAAAGATTCCACCACCCCTCTCGTTGAACCTAAATGCAAGCGCGTGCTCAGTGCGACCAGTGAGGAGACAACACTACAGTATAAAATTGCTTTCGTTGAGAAAGAAGAACTTGTTCGACTCTAACCCACGTCAAGCTCGAGTTGGTCTGTATAGACAAAAGTTTGCGACTAGAAACAGGAAAGTAACTAAGCGAAAGTCTATCTTGAGGAGAGACTAAGGCAAAGGTGGGCGACAGTGGTAAATGTCGGTGGCGGTTGGGCTTGGAGGTGGTTTGTAGTATTCCGTAGAGAGCTGACGACAACGGCGGGAAGAAATTGTCTCTAATTTGAGAGATGGGGCAGGATCGGACCCTTGTGCTTGAACCGGCAAATTACATGAGTGGCCTCAATTGTGGGGGACAGCCAGCCTCGGTGACAGCGCCGAAAGTGAATGTGAGAGGTGTAAGAAGGCGATGCTAATAGTTTTCACTGGCGCACCAAAGCCTTTTTTCATAAAGGGGGCTGAGATGGTCCCTTAGCTCATCATGATCAGGCGGGCATAAGATACGAGCTGTCCTACTCTAATGACCGGATCAGAAGCCAGGCACTCACCCATGAAACAACTTCACCGGAGTATTTTTTGTCTTGACAACACATGTTGAAAAAGCTGAGAGCAGCCTACCTTCAACGCTTACGCTTCCATTACCGCAAGCAAGAAAGACGTGGGATTCGCGAATATGCTCAATAGTTTCGAGAAAGTTGACAGCCTTTTTTCTTGGAACATCCTCGCCGAACAAGTCAAAATAACTATGTTGATGAACGGTATAAAGATAGGCCAACCTCGCACTTCCCTAACTCCTTAAAGTGAAGGCAGCAGCGATAAAAGAGACACTTCAAATAGCTCTTCAAGAGGAAAAAGACTCGATTCTCTCGAAAGCTTTGAAAAGGCAACTTTTCCACCTGCACGGTTCCGAGTAGTAGTGATTTCATACCCGCTAGTTTAGGTCCGTTAAACAATGCGACATCACCTATTTTGCCGCATAAGTAGGACGCATGGGAGTATCCATCCTGTAGGGGATCGACGACGTGGACCCTCATGCCGTCCAAAACCTTCGCAGGTTCTCTGGCAGAAGCCGCGTCCTCATAGCTAGGAAAAAGTCGTTCGCTAGAAAACGCCGAGAATCCTGAAAAATATCTAAGTTTCCATGATGAGTGTGTGTGATAGGCATCAAGGAGCTAAGCCACTAAGAATTTGGTAGCTTTTGAGGTGAAGCCAGAAGCGATGACTGCCCAAGCATACGAGGATATGAACACTCGTTTCAGTTCTTCGATCATCTTATGGGAAGCGCAAGCTGTGCATGAGCTCAGAGATGTGAAAGGGGTCCTACAATCCCGTGATATAATTTGCTTAATGTAGATGTGGTGTTCAGGTACTCATCGTCAAAACTCCCACCAGATAGATTAATTTTGCTCTACAAACGGAGAATTGTGTCAAACAGCAAAAATACCGATCCGCGAGGCGTACTAGGGTTCATAAATACTGCCACCGCCTTGTCCAAAAACAATGTAGCAATTTTGGACATCTCTGGACTGAAAAATAGATAAAGCGGGGCATACCCGGTGGTGTTTAAACCCATACTTTTTATTAGCTGGTTTGAATTGATTTCGTATCGCTTTGCTAAAGCTACTCTAGACTCTTTCTAATACCCGCCGATTGTCTTTGCTATCAATATACAAGCCAGACAGTATATATCGCGGTTGGACTGCTCCATGCAACGACACGAGCCAAAATCTTTGCTTAGATCAATTGATTTCAGATATTCGCTTACGATCCTGTGTTGGCACACTAGTTAAGGCCTGTGCAATGATAGCGCCTGGCTTTGAGGTAGCTCAGTTTTTGGTGTCATTTATAAGTAGATCTTCTGATTTAGACCAAGAACAACATAGAGCCCCCAGATGCTTGCAAATACAATCCATATATACGCATTTTCTTAATGATGGACGAACTTGGTCTCTTACTTCCCACCCCTTAGCGCCATCAACTTAGCCGTAGAGCTCAACGGCTCGTGTGTATCGCTAGAATTCCAGCCCACCCTTTTTTTACTAGCTTACACGAGGTAATTTTAATATCGAGAACAAGGAGCAATCAAAACGATACTTACCGCTGACAGCTATCAAGTGCTTTAAAAGTCGTGTGTAAAAGGAATGTGCTATTTAGACATCATATTCAAACCTTAGTGTTCGTCGCTACGCTAGAACTGCATAAATTTTCTGACCGGATGTTGACTGCTCAAATTTAACAACTGTCTGTCTAATGTAAACACTACTTCATTTTAATTTCCTGATTAGAAACCGGTACTGCTCCCGCCAGCTAGACCAAATTAGCACTCAAGAGGTGAATAAGCAAGCTAAAAAGGCTAAACAAACTGCCTGCAGCTACCGGTGCTTTTTGCTTAAAGAGGCTTTTAATACTTTGTTTAGCTCTAGAGCAAGTAGCGTATTGTAATCTACACGAACTCTAGCAGATAGTCTCAACATCAAGAATGGACTTAAGCTTTACCGCTCAGATCTAAACCAAACTTTTCTTACGACGTAACCGTCGTCACTGGCAATTTTGCCGGCAACGGCTATTGCACCATATAAACCAGAAGAAAGGTCCAGATGCCCCATGATTATTGGGAGTCAGGAGACCTTATTGGCTGAAACAATACAAGATGTGTAAAATGCCAGATGGATGATACCAGTTAGGCTGTAGCAAGAAAAACGTTTGAAAATGCTCTTTGTCTATCTTCACTAAATTTTCTGTAGTCGACTTACACTCCTCCTCCTTCACCAGCTTCGCCACGCTCGTTGCCCAAGCGTCGTTCGACAACCGACGTTTTGATAAGCTTCCTCAACAACTGTGTTGCATCACTTCTGTAATGTGACAAAATTCTGTGGTTAGTTCTTGTAAAAAGCAGTCTTTCTAGCTAATGAGTGAAGTGCTTTTCTGCTAACGCCTTACTGTCTTCCTTCTGCCAATAAAATTATCACGTATCTAATGTCACACATAAGGGCTGTATAATTGTGCTCCACACTTTATACATAGAGCCCCTTTGTACTTCAATTATCAAGCCTCAAGACTATCTGAGTCCGGACAAATCCTCGCTTCTCTTTGGAACTCTTTGTTTTACACTGTGTCTGAGACTACCTTCTCAATCCTGCACATAAACTTGATAAAGCCTTAAAGCTCACATTAAACAAATTACTTCGTATGCCTCCTTGCCGTCCTTACACAGTGCATCGTATGGGTAATTCTTACAAGACGCGAGCTAATAGTATCTGAACATCGCATCACATAAGCGCAAATACGCTATACCGTCAAATGACGATCCGGTCCTCGTAGTGCCGAGCGCGGTATTCCCTCCTGTTTAAAGCATAAATGACCCGATTTTTCTAGTCAACTTTGACCCGTTTGCATCGGTATCAATGGCCGAACACGAGTTTAGCCTGATGGTGCCCGTCGACTGATCAGTTTGTTGTATTTCCACGAAACTGATCAGACACGTGGAGCGTTAGCACTGTGGCATCTCCGGCATCCGACTCAGAGGGGTACATATATACGAGCTTTAGCCAACATTTACGCACGACTTGCTGGTGACGGGCTGACGATTGAGATGCAGCGAGCTTGACCACGTCTTGAAGATAGAATGGGGTCGATGGGTAATACAAAGCGCAAGGAGATCAAAATTGGCAACACCACAAAAGACGCAAGAAAGTTTTAAGGAAAGAAAAAGGTTGCGATACTGTATGAGAATTGATTTTAAAAGTACACACCAGCATCCAAAAAAAATCTCCGTATCTCCATCACGGACCTAAAATACATGTAAACTATATGTCAAGCTAACGTGGCGGCGGTGCTATCGCCACTGGCATTTCTACGTACTAGCAACGCTTCATTCGTCTCGCTCATCAATCGACGTACTGATACATCGAAAACAGCCTTTCCTTAGTCGTGTATACGGCTTGGTTATCG
>RCHQ01000504.1:0-14248 GCA_003676415.1 Plasmopara muralis
CTTGCACTTTTCTCGTTTCGATCTTAATAAGCCGGTACATATATCTAAAGTAGTTAAGCTTGCACTTTGAATGTAATAGACCAAACGCTTGAAGTGCATGCCATGAGGTAGAGTAAATTTTTCTGTTACACGTGCGGCACATCATCTTATGCTGCCAATAAGGTGACGATTACCGAGGCCAAGGCACAAATCGATGTTCTACTTGAAATCGAATTGATTGCGACTTTTTAGATAGCACCTCGGTATTACGTCTAAAAGTAGTGTGGATGTATAAGAGTAGCATGGAAGTCTACAATCTCAATGTCGCCAACACAGCTGGCAATAATAAAAATTTATGATACAGGTGGTGAAATCATTTTTTTTAATGAGCTGTGGCTGCAATATAGACCGCAGCTGGGTCTCAAATCAGTGTATGTGCTCATAGAAGTTGTCAGCTCCGCGTTTGATCGTACATTAATGGCGCTGTCGATATATCTTGCGACCAAAGGTCTTTGCTTGGTTCGAAAATTGCGATATTGAACCCATCAATAGAGGCTGAATAACTGTCAAAACAACAAGTACAGCACCATTGCTTCCAACTACGTATTTAAAAAGGCGCACGTATTTAGCTCCAGCGAGACTATGCTTGGGAAGTCTTTCCTGGGTTGTCCATGGATGGATCTTTTGGTATCTTAGAACTACGAATCGACAACGTCGTCAACCTCGAAGGATGGTTGTAACACAGTCGCGAAGGAAGCTTATTGTATGTCGGTCGTCGGACAAGGCTTGGGCAGCAAGAGGGTGACGTCGGTGAGAGAGGAGGTAGGTTTGTTGTTTGAAATCGATCAAAGAGTGATACTATATGAAGAACTCTTGCGAATTCTTTGCTTTCTACAGCCTAACTACTGGCTCTCAGCCATCCACTACTACCACCCTAGAGGCTATCATTTTTTTTATTTTGGGCATTTGTGTGTCACAGTCACGGAGGAAGCTGATTAAGGTCGGCCGTCGGACGAGGCTGAAGCGCGGGCAAGGTGAAGTCATCGTAATAGAGGAGTGTTTGTTGCTTGATAAAATCGAGAAGTAATTAGATGGAGAGCTCTAACGGTTGCTACAGCCTAATTGGTGACTCTCAGCCATCTCCTGCTACCATCCTAAAAGCTATCATTCTTCTTTATTCCATCTGGCCTTAACATATCCAAGATTTTCTTCAGCCAATTAGCTATCTTGATTCCCAACGACTATGGTACATCTGGAACTGTCTTCTGGTCGGAAAGTGTATAATCATCTATGCCTATGGACTAGTGCATACGTATTTTGGGAACATTTATAATAATTTGCGTAAAAGCCGTTAGCGGCAAAACTGGCGGTGACGACGGTTATGTCACATGACCTCCATTCAAATATGCCTACTTTGAAAGATAGGGCTAATTCTGTTGGTTCCCAGTAGAGATCGATGAGTCCGGAAATTTGCTTTGCATACCCCAAGTGGCTTCCTTCTTGGTTCCACTAAGCCACCATACTCTATATACTGTAAGTTTCCCGTGTACTTGCGATGTCCAATCAGATGTATCGGCCAACATGACCTTATTCATATTTCGCCGACGCTTGGAGTCCTTGCGATACAGCATCAACAGTGAGGTTTGAAAACAGGGTGCAGCTTCAATACCTTCGGTAATCTTTACTCATGCGAAACACGCAAACTTTCTTCACGATCAGGAATGGGCCAATATATCTTACCGCGAGATTCTTCGACTGAGCAAAGCCTTTATGCCGGACATCGAAAGTCTTGCCATTTGAAAGCACCATATCGCCAACTTAAATGTCTTGGACAAATCTATTGTTGTCATAATAGAACTTCATGCTCTCTTGTACTTCGCTCATCCGGTCCTGTGCGACCTTGAGTAACATTTCTAGACGTAGTAATAACTCTTGTGCCAATTTTTAGCTTATGAAATCTGGATCTGACGCCACATCATCTGGCATGTAAGGAACATATTCTAGATCCGCTTCGAACGGTGACGTAGAGTGCAAGGGTCGATTATAGGCTATCTCAGCCAAACGCAAATAGTAATTCCTGCAGGGTTGACGACACTTCGAAGGTAATCTCCAATAAAACGATTATTCTTTCTGTTTGTCCATCCGTTTGCGGCTCAAAAGTCGAAGCCAAATTGTGTAGCGTTCTCTAAGCAGATACGATTGCTTGCCATAACTTGGATGTGAACTTGGTGTCTCGGTCGGAAACAATGGTCTTTGGTATACCATGGTCCTTCTATATTTCTTCATGAAGACTTCTGGAATATTTGTAGTATCGTCCGTTGTTTACGTAGCGAAGAACATGGTTCTTCTTGTCAAGCGATCAACAATCAACATGACAGAATTAACACCATTTTTGGTTTCCGGTAAATACCTATTGAAATGTCGACCAATGTGCCTCTTGGAATATCCGAGAACTGATGTAATCCTGGCGGTTCGGTCTGCCTAGCCTTGTTGCGCTGACTCATCTTGCATGTGTTGACATAGCGCTGGATGTACTTCGTCATTTTTGGCCAGTAGTACTTTTGACAGACGGCCAGACATGCCTTGTAAAAATCTTAAGTGGCCTATCGATACGTTATCATGATTCTCGCAGATAATGCAATTTTTCATATCTTTGTCATCTGGAATATACAGTCGTGGCGTTTTATCTTCGCCACTATGGTAATTAAAAAAATACCATTCTGCAATGAGTACTTTGGCACATCATCTCCTTGTTTTGGCTTCTTGGTGGTGTATAGTAGGTCTCTATTCCACCCATACATCGTCTTTGCAGATTGAGCAATTGTGACCGTAACCACAATCACAATCGCGCGGTTCTTAGCCGCTTCTGGAAGGTCTTACAAGCTAACTTGGGTAGGTTTACTTTTGAGTTCCAGATTGCGTGACAGTGCATCGGCCACGGTGGTAGTTTCACCGGGAAATCACTGCAAACAATCAGCAGAATTTCATAACTATCGAGCGACTCAGCAATTGTAGTCTTCTGCGTCAGGACCATCTCAATACTGTTGTGATCCGTTTCGACCGTGTATGGTCGGTCGAGAAGATCACACGCCATACTTTTAGCGCATGCATAACTGCGAGTAGCTCTTTCTCACAAACAGGGTAGTCAAACTCGGCTCGCACCATTTTCCGAAAGTAAAATCGATTGGATGCTGTAGCTCTTCCTCCTTTCGAAACAAGACTTTTCGATCGCAAAATTCAAGATAAGCATTCGTATACCAAATACATTCCAAAAGTCCAGACTTAAGGCAGGTGGAAGCGTCAAGCGACGGCCGAGCTCGGTGAAGCAGCGCAGTTGAATGTCCAAAAGCTTGATCGAAAGTCGAGGACTTTTTTTCTTGATACTGTCGTAAAGTGGTCCTGCAAATCACGCGAAGTCCTTGCAGAAATTTGGGACATTGACTGTAGTACCTAAGAAGAACCACCCCATTTTCTTCTTTGTCACAGGCACAGGCCTATTCTGCAATGATCTTGATCTTATCGGGGTCCGTTCGGACTCCTTTCTGTCCAACAAATGCTCCTCGGCATGGGATCTTATTCACGTAGAACTGGCACTCTGACGATTTGATGTAAAATTGCTGTTCTTCACACCGTTGAAGTACAAGGTCTACAGTCATAACGTGGTTTGTGACAACTTCACTTTGTGTGAACACGTTGATGTCGTCACAGTAGATTCTCACCACATCCCTTAAATCTCGAAAGACTTTCTGCAAAAGCCGGTTAAAGTGCCCGGGCTTTTGCTTCAAATAGATTTTCTGGGGCCGAAAAAGAGGCGAATGGGATATTTGATAATCGGATAATAGTAGGTCCATGCACGAAGACCAATGACTTTCGGAAATGGCGTCAAAGTTGTCTTCCTTACGCGGCATCGGTATCGCCGGCAAATTCGCCGCTAGATTATGCTACAGGCTTCTTGAGACCAAACGGTGGTGCCGAAAAGGCAGATGTACTTGTCGAATAATGCCTGCATATCGCTTTGGTCCATTCTTAGATTGTCCTACGCTCTTCAGAACTCTGGCGCCATTGTTTGACGAAAATCGTCTTGATACCAAGCTTAGGCAAATTTTTGTGACCAGGTGTCTTGCTATGAAGCTCTGTGTGAAATACTGTGATTTGATACTTGTGTAGCGTTTCAGATTCCGGTTTGTCCTTTAGCGATTCCCGTTCTCGATTCTTTAGGTGCTCAGTCTTTTCAGAATCTTGCAAGCTGACGACGAAGACAGCCTCCAAGTATGTGTCGTGACGCAACATTTTCAAAAACTGGCGAGATAAATTAGCCGCGTCACTTCTTGACCGCCATGGTGGCTTTGTTGCCGATAACAATTAAAAACATTGTGGCTCTGATCTACGCGAGCATTGCGTTATCCAGTGGCCCATCTGGACGGACATTGATTATGTGGTAGTCAAATTGGCGTGTGGTGCTCCGTGGTGATGCGAGAAGTCATTTGCCCTGTAGTTCAGATGATATCTGGATCTTGCTCACAAAGCAACATGCCGTCCTTATTTTCAGAAACAGGCATTGATGTTAAAGAAAAATCAGTTATCTGCGCGTTTATTCGCATTGTTCGTATGGGGAGGTGAACAACCTGGTCGTATCCGCTGTCTGTTTGCATCACCTCGCCGTTGGTCGCTTCATATGTATTTGGATACACCGTTAATGAATACAGCCGTTGCCGACGAAGACGGTGCCGCGTCTCTCTTGGCAAAAGTCTTCAAAGTTGAGCTTCTACTACGAGGATAGCATATAGTGCACCTTTAGTATAACGATTTGCTAATTTATTTGGCACTTTAACTTTGCGTTCGGTTCATCCCGCAGGCGATATGTGGCCGACAATGCCACAATTGTTTCATGTTGTCAATTTAGTCCAGTTGTCATCCTTCTTCCCCTCTTTTCAAAAACGCTTTTGTTTCTGAGGTCGTGACTTGCTCGCACAATAGCCTGATTGTGTAGGCACCGAGTTTTGGTCAAACTCAAAGTTGGAGGTACCTTTGATGGTCTCTTGGAGTTCTCTTCCTTGATCTTCTTCGCGGTTTCTTCCCGTAGTCTATTCTGAAGAAAAGAACCGTTTTTCAAATTCACTGCCTTTCACTTCAATTTGGGAGATCGAGTCCTGGTATTTAAAGACGTACTCATTGATAGTTATCCTTTGTTTCAGGTAAAAAAATCCGCTCTCGAAATCCTTACTCGAAGTCCTTAGGCCTAAAGCGTGTGCGCAATTGAGTATTAGACAGTGTTCTTGTCTTTTGCACGTTCATGCGCTCGCAGTCGGCGATAAAAACACGATGCCAATTTAGTATGGACTTTGCGTAAACACAAAGGATAAGCCTCACAAAGTCTGACGACTCTTTAGTCATCACGTGGCGCTTATTAGCGTATCACTGTTTTGTTGCAAAGATATATATCTCGATATATTGGACAAATCTTTCTTTGAAAAAGGAGGATCTTTTTTCTGCTGGCCTCTTGATACGACGAGAAAGTCAAACCGGGGCTTAATTGCTAATGCTGCTGAGTGAGAGACAACAGTAGCTGATGCATGGACAGTGTGTCTTGTCCTGTCGTTGCATGAATAGTTACATAGGACTCGAGCGCGATGTTGGACGTAAAGTTATATTGTCGTACAGAGCACTTATTCGGCTCTATTGACAAGGTCCTAAGTTTGGAGATAAGCGCTCAGCCGCACGGCCTCTTTGTTGGGCCATTCTTGCTGGACTTCTCAGCATTCTTTGTATGATCTACCAGACTTTAAAAAACCTCAATAATAAAAACTACACTGATTAAATGTTGTTTACAGTCATCTTTCTTTTATAAAAGGGTAGAGCGGTCAATTGAGCCTTCCAAAAGCTCTTTAATTTGCTAGAAGCGGCGTTTTAGGTTTTTCGTGATATCAGGAGATTTCTGGCACGTGAGTAATTACAATCAAGAATTTAATTTTTAAAATAAGCCAGACAAGCTTCAGCTATTTTTACCGTTGTTAGCACATGTCTTTCCGAAGCTTGTCGATCTTCTTCTTACGGCTCGTTAGGAACTCAGTGGTTTTATAAATGGGTTTGTGGGCTCACGAGTCTCTTGTTTTTCCATACAAAGAAACAGTTGATGTGTAATGAACCTAAATCAAGCAACGCTAAGTGGGTTACTTATCTGGACGTCATTCTCCGTGTGTTCAGTTGCGGGACCAAAACTCACCAAAAGCAAAAGCACTAAATTACAGATCAAATGAAGGATTTCCAATTGTTTGTACCACACTAGCGTGCAACCACACAAACCAACCACTGAGCGTTAGCCTTTGTAATCTAGTAATTCCACTATATGGCTCGTACTTATAACTACAGGACGATTCGCTTCCGACCATGTGATCGCAAGCACCCTTGCCTTGAACTCTTGAACATGACACAACAGTGCTGCCATGTAACACAGACGCGAAGGAAGCTTATTGCATGTCGTTCGTTTGACGAGGCTTGGGCGGCAAGCTAGGTAAAGTCGGTGAGGTAAGAGAAGTGTTTGTTGCTATAAGCAAGATGAGAAGCCATATTAAATGGAGTGCCCATACAAATTGTTCTTTAGCTACACTACCACTCTCAAGGCCATCATTCTTCTTTTCCTTTACTCTAAGCTCTTTACACATCCTGGATTGTTCTCGGGCCAATAAGGTCTCTTGATTCCCAGTGATAATGGGACATCTAAGATTTTCTTTTGGTCTGAGACTGTATATTCGCCTATTCCTATGGCTAGTCGTAATGGCTATGTATTTTGGGAATGATGTAATATTGTTGCAGAATAGCCGTTACCGGTAAACCTGCCGGTGACGACGGTCACGTCACAATGGTTGCCTTAGGATGGAATATCCTCACGGATAATGCGAACTTCATAATATAAAAAAAATCTGATCCTGGTGCAGTGCTGACGAGCACATGCTCTTTAGCAAACAATTGAATGCCACTAAGGGCACCAGTAAGGTTAATGACAATGATGTTGCAGTTGTGGTGGGTTAACACCGACTAAATTCAGGTGTATACTTGCAGAACGCGAGTCTAAGATGCACAAAGATCTTGCGAATTTACACCATGTTAGTATCTGCTAATGCTTAAAGTGGATGACCCAGTTAATTACGGCAATGTGCTAAATACATGACTTTTTTAGCCGATTGTTCCTGATTTTATCAATATTAAATTTCCAAGAGAAGACACTGTAATGAGTTTGAGAATCAACACAAGTAAAAGAGCAACACCATTTTATTACATACTGGCTGCTGAATAAGAGACAAACGCGCTTCGATGAGTATTCGTGCGGAGAGTTGTTTTCGGACATGTGGCCGCAATTCGAGCATTCGATAAAGAAGTTTAACACTGACATTGTTGTTAGAAATTGCATATTTCATGATGGTCCTCTATGTTGAAATGACAGTTCAAATGGTGTTACGGCAAATTCCGGTACGATACCAATAAGATTGCATTTGTGAAATCCAGAAGAATAGACTTAAAGGTAATACCTGAGCGAATGAGAGACTCAGTTGGATCCGATTTACATTATGCCTTCCACTGCACACGCTACTACAGCCGGCTAGGTCTTTCCACTGACTCTATCAGTGATAGAGTTTCGTATTCTCAAACTGTCATCCAATTCGAGCTATGCGGTATAAGCTGGATTGCCGCAAAAAGGTTATTTGAATCGATGATGCCTCCTAAAACTCATATGGGTATATAGGCGCTTTGTATGCTGACGTGTTTTAAGGATACCTGAATAGGTTGATTGATATAAATGCTACATTCAGTACACGTACTAAATTAAAGGTAGTATGAAAATTAAATAAAAATTGTATTAAATTTAACACTATTTAAAGTGCGTCTTATTGTGCACGTCATAGATGATGTTAATCCTCGTAACATCTGGGTGCACTTATAGTTAATCCTACTCTCACTTGGGCAATAAATTACCCAAACTATCGCAAAGGTTCCAGGATAGATAGAATCACCTTCTTGTATCTATCGATAGAGCAGATCGCGCTACTCGGACGACTTTCTGGCTTCTATGGATTGACCTCATTTTTGCTATCCAGAAGCTGAAAGCAATATGTCGCTCGAGCTTTATAAAAGAAGTCCACGCTTGAGGACACAGACCGCACAGGCTGAGTTGGCCCTGATGATAGCACACAAGGTGGGTCGATTATCGAAATAACTACCCTCGTGTATGCTGTTTAACATCGCTAGTGTCGCCGTTGTACGAAATTCCAAATTAGTTTCACTAAACTAGCAGGAGCTCCTTTATTGCCTCAGGAGAGAGAATAACGTGAAATGTAGACATTTAATGATGCTGACACAACTTCTCCAAAAATGGAACAGCGGCGTGACCACATGACGACATTTTGAAGCAAACATGTCGTGAAGTACGGCAGACACAATATCAGGGACCTGCACGATTTCAACTGCTTTGCTAATCGCTCATAGCTCATCACTGGCGATTGACACGCTGGAAATCAAGCTTGATTTACGTGGAAATAATCACTGCCGTGGCGACTTGTTGATTACATCTGTTAAGCAGGTCGTCAATATACCAATTTTTAGGTGTGCTGCCGTTATGATCATAGTCGGTCTATTTCCTGAGACCAAACTTGTTTGTCTAGCTCGTTCTAGCAGCGAGGGTCATGTCGTCAAAGATTTGGCGAATGCTGATGGAGTGCCTTTTGTAGAAGCCGAGCTTCGCTTCTCTACTCTAAAATATGATTCGCGTAGAGACAGTACGAACCGACTTGCTCTATAGGCAAGCTCTTATTATGCAACATGATTTGCACCTTTTTATAATCGTGCGGAACAAACAATTGCGACACAATTCTGCTTTTAACTGTATGCCACCGTAAGCTGATGCATGGTTCGAATTTAGGTGCAAAGCGTGGAAAAGTTCTTGCTTACAAGCTTTGTAATGTCATCCATTTATCAGAACTTCAAACACCGCCCCATTAGTCAACGTAGAGAACCTTATTAGCCTAATCGACATCTTCTTTTTGCTCTCATCGATGCATGCTGCCACAAATCGCGCAAAGTCATCTTCGACGTTGGTACACATCTTGTACCATCCTTCGATCATCGACCCCATCACGCCCGCGAGTAAAATCTCCATAAAAATGTGAATCCTTCATGAGCGACTGTGACGGGAATGTTACAGCTGCCTGTCAATCATCCTCCGCACAGCTTTTTAATTTTGTTTTTCCATCGGTGTACCACTTGTTGCGAGCTGTGACTCATCTAGGCCGATCTTCTAGCATGCACTGAAACCATTGACTGTCAACATTGGCGTACTCCACTAAGCGAGTCTCGTTTTGCTCGCAGTTTGAAGCGTACTCTGTGGCAATTTGTACGTTTCATGCTTCAAATAAAGCATAGAAAGTCATCAAACTTAATCTTGGTGTCACCTTTTATTTGTATGCCAGCTGACAGTAAGCGTCTGTCTATTCCTTAACGTGCAAGACTTTGGCCATTGTAATGTGCAAGCCTTCCGATCTAGTGACTTTGACCATACCTTATTAGACATCCGTAGCATCGAATCATCCCTGGTTCAGCGCTCAACACCTCGTAGTCAAAGCGATTGCCCTAATGAGAAGCTACATGCGATGTACCCTCAATATCGATGAGACTTTCCCGCACTGCTCTTTATCAGGGACAAACATAGCAGCATTTTCTTTTAGACCGCTCCTCTGTAGACAGCCTCGACTTTAAGGATCGCACTTGAAGCAATTTTCTGAATCTAATCTTATTATTTTCTCTTTACAAGCAATGTGGTGACTTCTCGTATGCTGATGTGCAACGCTCCGTAATTGAGCTTTTTTAAAAGCTTTTTCTTCGTTTCGATGTCTTGGAGCTCTCCACATCTGACGGGATTAATCTATACTCTGCGAAGACTGATCAGCAAAATCTCATGCTACTTGCATCATCTGCAGCCAGCTCGTCAAATACATCAAAATGCATGGCGATCTAAAAACCAGCTTTAGTCTTTTATTCGTGGAGTGGCTTCGTAGAGAAATAAAGCGATTGTGAACTGTCGCCCAGTCGTAGTGCTCACAAAGCGGAATCCTTACCTGCATGTTAGAGTTAAATCACCGAATTTTCGTCAAGTGCTACACCTATACATCGTAGGTGATGAATTTCGGTGCCTTAATGTCGCTCAGCTACCACGACTTCGTATTGTCCGCCTCATGCTCTCAATTTAGACACGTACAAGCAGTCCTTTTGTGAATGAATTTGGGTAGTTATTTGAAGAATTACCTGTGGGTGCGACATTGTTGTGTACTTCAGGCCGTAACCGAACTGTTCACAGCTAATGAAATCTTATGATGCTAAGTAAATATCTTAAGTTGCATTAGTCGCGGTGCCAAAAGCTGACCGTAATGTCAAACTGAAGCAAAAAATTCTTTTTTAAACATGCTACGAATTTAAATGCTTTAAATAGCGTGACATCCGGGAGAGACTTTGTGACACACAAAGCAGCTGCCCGTACACCAGCAAGATGGTCGATCTCTCGCGGCAAAAATAACTTTCGTTCATGCCCGACAGTGGGCAGGTCCCAAATTTTATCCTCAACTGCGATTAGTGTTTTTAGCTACTGAGATCAATAGCTCGTTATCTGGAATTTTTCGACCCGCGGTCGACAACTTTCTAAGCGAAAGCATTCCAGAATCTGCCAGTATAACTGCAGCCTCACCCGTTTTGACAAACAAAGCACTTTGCATGGCTGGTGAGGTTGATGATAAGTCTAGTATCTTTCAAAGATATTCCATCGGGTGAGTTGGCCTTTCTGACATCACATTTGCTTCTTTAGATACCTTAGCCGTCTCAGTAGGCGCAGGAAAGCAAATAGTTAGGCGAGCTTTCGAAGGTGGACACACGAAGCTCACTTTTTTATTAGTCTTCCGCTGAAAAGATGCTAAGCAAGATGCACGATATTCATGAAATCCTCGTGTCAGCAGACGTAAAGACTTCTTTAGCAACTTCTAAACTAGACCAGCTCTTTCGGCGGATGACCAAGAGCCTTTATGTACTTATTCCACATGACAAAGCTGGTGGGTGGCGTTCATACATCTTAGATACGACTATCCGAAGGCCGGTGTAATCTGAAATCAGAGTTATGGGTGCTCATTACGTAAGCCGCGTTGCCTGGCTGTGTGTATGGGAAACGTAGCCGCCACATGTCATTCATAGTCTGATGTTTCATCTTGTTCTTGAGATTCAAACTTACTCTTCGGGGGTATATTACGATGCTCATTCCCATTATAAACAAAATTTAGCTTCTTCACCATATAAAGCGGCTTTTCCTACCCTGGACGAATGCAACCGCACTCTTGCATTGCTGCCAGAGTCAGATAGTTATTGTCGTTCAATTTTAGGCTCGAGTCATAGACGGGAAAGAAAAGTTTCGAAGTCTTTCTCGCACTAATTCCCTGAGCAATTGTGTTTGAAGTGCTAACGGCACTCTTCGACTCTTTGTTTAACAATATAGAAGGGCAAAGCATGTCGATGTGTATAATTGCATCGCTAAAAGCAAACTTGATCATTGACAGTTTGCTGGCTCACAAATGCGGTGCCTCAGCAAACATACTGCTTCCTACATTCCCTTACACTTGATGGACCCTTTCGTTACAAATATTTATACCGAAATACCTAACTTTAAAACCAGTAAGCTGTAATAGAAGTCAATGAGGGCATCTTTTATCACAATTCTATTTAAAGGTGAATTGTTTCTAAACATCATTTCCATACGTTGCTTGGCTATCGGTTTCCAAGGACACTGGCTTAAATAAGTGCCAAGTAAACTATCGTTTGTAAGCGACAGCTATACCCGTTGTAAGGTTCATACACTTCAACAGCTGTAGGACCAGTGGATTCTGCCATGTGAGAGCTATAAATCAATACTGCATTATTAGCTCTGATAATTGGGAGGGTACTGTAGCATGAAAACACGCAAAAATCTTATCGGCTAATTACTCATTGTGCAGCTCTGAAGATGCAAAATACTATTGTTAATGAGCACCATAAAAGATAACTTGTTTTTATGCTTTGTCGTTTCGGTGTTACAGGTTCATATCTCAAGTATCATTCAAATTTAAAAGCTAGTCCAATAGCAAAAGGTTTAAGCTATTTTTTGGTGCTTGGCAAAAAAAATGTTTCTACAAGTAATCTTCCATACTTGAAGCTATTTATGTCATTGTATGAACGTATCAGTTTTTGTCGTTGTAACGCGTGGTTCCGTATATTGCATGCGTGCCCACCGTCAATTTACGACGATACGACTTGGGCGTAGCCATACAGAACGGTAAAATCTCCAAGCATTGATCGGTTTCAGAGCATGTAAATTTCCAGAAAGAAGAGAGGGAGAATTAAAACATATATTTTTTTCAAATTAATTAGAAAAATACTCCTCCAAAACAAAAAATGAAATATTTTTGCAACAATGGCAAAAATACAGATGTGAAAAATAATAAGTAGAGAATCTATGCCCATAAATAGTAATTGGCAGCAATGGTTATATGCAAGGTATCATGCGTTCGCTCCATATGCATTACGCGGTATGGCACTAGATGGCACTTTTCTCAAGAACACAGTTGGAGGTGTGCTGTTGGTGGCGTTTTCTAAAATGAGAACAATGAGATTCAGATTATTGCAGTCGCATTCTTCAGCAGTGAGACTAAAACAATTTGGGTGTGGTTCATCAGGTTCCTGTTACAGTACTTACCTGTGCTTCCAGCCTTCGTAATATCTGAACATGACAAGGGATTAATTCCAGCAATGAAAGAAAATGGCAAAGAGATACCATATTTCTTTTGCTTACGTCACCTTGTGGAAAATTCAAATCAAATTTTAAAATAAGACGTTGAAGGAACCTGCATGGGGCTTAGCACGTGCACTGACCAGGCAATCGTACGAAGCCACCTGATGAAGCTTAATCGCGAGGCATGGCTGACGTTGGCTATGGATAGTGGTCGATTGCCCATAGTTCATGCTCAATGCTTATTTCCAATAACGTCGAAACCATGCCGACCTTGAATTGTATGATGCCATTTGAACGCTATGTCGGTACAAAGTGGCTCGAATTTGCTGGACAGACCAAACAATGGGGTGTGTTTGCGTCTTATGCTGCCAGTTGCATCACTTCTATGTTATAAATGTGCGGGGAAACAATTCAAGTATGTCCAAGTTCAACTACATCTTTTGTTGTCTCGGTACAAATGGGAAGAAACGAACCAATGGAGTATGCTTTTGAAGTAAACTGTATTAGTGGTACCAGCACATGCGGTTATGTGAAGGATATGAATGACTCATGTGGACACCTCTTAGTATCACTCAACTTTTCAAGCAGCTATCACGTGCAGATTTTTTTTGGGGGATATTTGGTCAACCAAATATACTTGCCTACGATAGAGCACTCGATGTGAAGTCATTTGTGATAGAATGTGAACCGGTAAAAAGTGAGAATCTTCCATCAAATCCGTCCAAAAGAAAAGGCCGACCCAAAAAGAAGTGAATCGAATCACAGCATGCTACATAAGAAGTTAACGCGCCAGAAAGAGTTTATTGATGCGGCAGCTGTGGTCAAGTGGGACACACCAAGCGTCGATGCACCAGTAATGCGCAGCATAAAATTATGTTTTCTTTAGTAGGTTAGGAAAAGATGTGTTTCCATTTAGATATTTTTCCCATTCAATTTGAAAAAAAGTTCCATTCTCCCAAGAAGAAATGGATAAAAAAATGATGTCAAGCAGATGAATTTTGATATCGTAGTATAAATAGATTTGGTGAATCTGAAGCAAATATATTAAGTGTATTTGCGGTCCATTTTTGGTATAGCCACCCCACCTTAATTTAACCAAATAAATTAGGAAAAATGTATGAGATACCTGGTTGCAAATACTAGGATTATCACGTCTATCTATTCAAGAAATGGCATAAAGGGCTATTAGCCATTACCTCTTCCAAAACGATGCCGAATTCGATTGGCGCCTTCACCGGGCTGTCGCTGTACTCAGAAGAGGCCGACGAGGAGCTCTAATGATCTATCTCATGCCTTGGATGCCCATGAGTTAAGCGTTGCCGCCTTCACCGCCATGTTATTCAAGATTGCACATGTATCGCCCACGTGTAAAGAAGCCTACGCCTTCCTTGGATACAAAAAGCTACATGTTCAAAAAGTCAACGAAGACAGTCAACTATGAAGGTGGCCGTAGCATACCTCGACACTGGTCGTACG
>RCHQ01000505.1:0-14235 GCA_003676415.1 Plasmopara muralis
GATAAAGGATACAAAATAATTCACACATGGACACTTCGATAATATCGATTCCGCTAATGTGTCGTACTCATACAATATTTAGCGATGACACCAAAAAGAAATTATGAACCTCACTGATACTTAGCGCGCAATTGCTCAAGACTTGGTATTTCCACCATATAAACCTTGGCTGGCGAAATATTCTTAGTGATGCGATTTAAGTCATCCACAGTAAGTTTTGACTCAACTATGACTTCTGGCTTTGATTTAGGAGTTGGCCATGCGTAGTAGTTCTCATCAATGCAAATTGGCTCTGGCTCGTGCGTTTCAATATATTCAACATTCATTGCTTGTGTATATTAGAACAAAGTAAGTTTGTATTACATCTCGAGCTCGCAACAGTCGGCACTTATCATAATGCGCTCTCCATATTTGAATGGATGCTCACGACAAAGCAATTGATCGACCTGTAAAACAAACGTATCCTCGTCCAAATCATAGCAAATGAAATAACACCAGAAAGCTTCTCCTTGACCAAAGAACTTGTCATAATTCTCGTATTCGTCGATGATCTTGTAATCCAAGTTCGTAAGATCCATCTCTATATTGAGACAAAAAAATAACCTTGAGCGAGATTACGAACTCATATTTGCTTGATGCATTGCTGATCTAGTGTGGCGATTCAAACGGGCCACTTCAACATTGCATAACTCGCAGCGAGATTTCTTTTCGTGCGCTGGCTCGTGATATTCAATCATATTTGCCTGATGACGAGCAGATCGATTATGATGTTGAAGCTCTCGTTTGACTATATCATATTTACACACTGAGCAGTGTATTTTCTCCTTTCGTTCAGCATCACGCCGTTTATTGTGATAAATCTTACGAGCCGTATCGTTAAAATATAATGGATTGAATGCAGATTGAGTATTGATACATTTCATCCTGTTAATCCACAGCTGTTCCTTTGATTCAAGATGCTTCCGATCAATTACTTCATATTGCTTGATCAATATGATTTTGAACTGGCTTGCACCATATTTCTGAATGTATTCAGCAATTGAGCAATTGTTATTTGACGCTTTGTGATTCCTTCAACGCACTCTCAATTCATTGAAGTGGATTCAACGTAGCAAATGTCGCTTTGTGAATGAACAATTCTATAAACCCGTCCGATCATAGTGGCTATATAATGATACATTTACGCTCAAGATCAAAAGCGTTGTTTGAAGAGCTTGTAGAAATCATCCAGTTCCCCATGCTAAAGATAGTATAAGAATAAAATGCAAAACGTCCCACAATGTCCAAATCGAGGGTCCTGAATCAACTTCGCGATAGGAATAATCCTTTGGTATTACACGTGGTCTTGGTAAGCCGAGGGGATCAAAGTAAGTCTTATGTTTGTTTGAGACTGCTAACCAATGTGTCTTGCCGATCTGAGGCGTTCCCATGTTTAGAATACAGTAGTCCTTGTGTCTATTCGAATGCTGTTTGAAATCTATTTGATCTACTTTGACACCAAGGGAATTGGCAAGTTTCATTAGTTGGTCGTCTGTCGTTCTAGACAACTTAATAATTCTTTTTTCGGTCATGGTGCTTTATTTTTTCGGCAAGTATAATATAATCGACATAAATATAATCGCATAAACTATGTCTTCTGCTTCTGATATTTCAGCTTTCGAACATTCCGTCGAACCAGCTCCAGCTGAGACGCTCTTCCGTGATAAGAAATGGACGTATAATCAAGATTTAACGTCTAAAACCGGTCAATATGCCGGTCAAATTCAATTTAATCTTTCGACCATCTCTTCGCAAGCCGCTTTCGTAAATTGGGAAGAAGCCGTCATCGAGCTTCCAGTAAAACTTCAACTTCTTAACGGTGGTGCCGGTTCGATCACTTCGACTGCTGCATGCACTATTGATCAATTGGTGCCTAAGGCCGGAGCGTGGCAATTCATTGACAGTGTACAAGTCGTTATTGATGGAACCACTGTCCAAACAAATCAAGTTCATGAGAATGTGAATACAACGTTTAAGGCAATCACTGAAGCGGATTATAATACTTATGTCAAACATGGTCCAACAAGCAACTTTGTATTGGATGAATATTCTACTCCAGCGATCCAAGGATCTAGCGGAGTAGCCCAATCCCCCGATAACCTGGCTACTTCGTCGTTTATGACCGCCACTAATAGCATCGGTGAGTTTGGTTTAGCTAACACCTACTCGAATCGTGGAGCCGCCGAACGATCGCTTTTTCCCGCTCTTGATCAACAAAGCACGAAGCTTGCATTCGATGTGATAGGAGGCAGCACAAATCTTCAAGCCGTATCGAAACCTCAAGTCCATGTGGCACCTGCTGGTGCCGTTGCAGCTGGTTCGCCATTTTACGTCGCGCATTACTTGGCTTGCATTAAGTTGCGGGATATTTCTGACTATTTCAAGAAATGCCCAATGCAGAAGAATACGCGCGGCTTCATTTACCTCAATTACAACAGTTCATCTACTACTTTGATTACGACTGGTACTGCTGGCGTTGTTGCGCCTACTACTATTGCTAGTTTGAGCAACAATATGAATTTTGGCAACATCTGCTCAGTCCTTTGGAATTCAAGCAGTGGTGCAACGACAACCGCTTTGGCCGGTGGCATTGCGCTTCCTGCATCTGCGACCACGCTTACTATTACTGCCGACGTCAATGGTACTCCAACTGCAGGAACTGGTATCACTCCATCGCAATCGTTTTCTCGTCTTTTAGTTCCAACCTACTCGCCTAATCCCAGCGCCGATCATGCATTGGCTCAAAAGAAAACCTTCCGCTACTTTGAGCGAATCACAAATAAATTTACTGTTGTTCCAGGCGCTTCCTTCACCTGGACTGTCAGCAATGGCATTGCTAACCCAAAACGTTTGATTATGCAACCTGTTATTACCAATCCAACGGCAGGTGCTACTGTATCGGATACGATCAATCCCTTCCGTAGCCCATTTTCGACTGTACCTGCTACGACAAGTCCATTTGCTGCATTGAAAAATCTGCAGATCACAGTTGGAAACGTCCCTATCCGGAACAACCCCGTCAGTTTTGAATATGATTTGTTCGTGCAAGAGATGTCAAAGTCAGGTGTTGATGGTATCCTTGATGATGTTATCTCAGCCGGTTTGCTATCT
The DNA here is from genome assembly GCA_003676415.1 of Plasmopara muralis. Taxonomy (NCBI): domain Eukaryota; phylum Oomycota; class Peronosporomycetes; order Peronosporales; family Peronosporaceae; genus Plasmopara; species Plasmopara muralis. The sequence continues at coordinate 3,151 of RCHQ01000505.1, forward strand.
CAGCGTCAATGGGAATCACTTTATCGATTTGTTGCTGTTGATATTGGTCGTCGTCTTCCAAGTGAAGATGGTGCAAGCAAGAGTATTATCGTATCTGATACTTCCAACTGCAACTACGCTCTCACTATTAATTACCACGTATTGCGTGAGGTTGTAGCAACAGTCGATACGGCTATGGGCACAGTGTGGCAAGGACCAGTCCAAGGTTGATCTTGACAACTTCGTATTGTAATTCAATTTAACCACATTTTTTTAATCATCTTCAATATACGTGGCTAATCAAAATCAATCATGAGTGGCTTTTTCTTCGATAATCAGACCAAGCAAGAGGCAAATGATCGCTATTACAATGCCATGGCAAAGAGCGATTTTGTTCAAGGCAAAAAGCTGAAGGCTCTAATTCAAAACGAGTCGTTGGATGATGCAAGTAGTGATGGCGAAGGTTTGAGATTATGAGTATGATCAAATCACAAAAAAACTATTCAAAGGTCCCAAAGGGCCTCCTGAAATTTAAAAGGTGAAGCACATGAAACTCCGAAAGCAAGTAAAAAGAAACATACGTACGTCCCACAATTAACTGACTCAGACTTCAATATGGAAGAGCCCACTGCACCTGAAGATTCATCCGACGGTTTCTATAGCGGCATACATGACGTATGCCCAAAAGGCCATTTATACTCGAGCATATATTAAGGAAAAAAAGACTTTAAAACAGGTGGTGGATGACCACGTTCGAAATTATCTTTACAAATGAAGAGAGTTTAGAAAAGATGATTCAATGCGAAGGTGTCAAGAAATGGCTGATAAATTTGCTGATGAAGTCATGAAAGAATCCGAGAGATTTCTGAAACGAAAACGAACCGCAACTCCCCCAAATAAATCTCCCACGGACAAACGAGCAACAAAAAAAGCTGCTAAACGAGCTGAGGAAGAACCCTCGATTACTCGACAACTCTTTCAAGACTCGGATGTTGAAAGCAGTGATGACGAAGAAATAAAAGAAGAGAAGAGATTACGCAAGTTGAATGCTGGTATAAAAAAGTATATACTGACGATATCAACAGCTACAAAAGCTCATTTGCAAATAACTTGTACGAAAGTATCCGACACAGATTTGGTGAAGCTGTTGAGCAACGCAAAGGCAAAGAATATTTTGAAGACAATGCTCCTAAACCGCCTAGAAAGCATAAAATGAAACGAGATGCTATGAATCAGTACAAAGCTGAATTAAAAGGTTGGCTCGATGAAATCTTTATTTAACTGAATCCACTATTTTTTATAGTCGATTTAAGTTCCTCGATACGATCAATTAGCTTCTTAATGATATTAACATGGAATCCGTTATAGCATTGTAATCTAAGCATAGTTGAACTCCTTCCGGTGAGTTTTCACCTTCATCTTTCAAATTTTGATTTTCGATCATCGTAATTGCTTCTGATCAAACACGCATAATATCTTGAGCTATCAAACCGACTCTTTTCTTAGCTTCATTCTTATATCTATAACTAACCGGTTTAAGATCCTTATAACGCTCAAACGGTAAATCGATTTCCTTAATATCCGCTTTCGATCGACGATCAGACGTAGCCCATATACCAGCTTGAATGTAAATATTACCACCAAAAGAAGCTGAGATGATTGTTAGAGTAGAAGGTCCGCCACCACGATTTGCCCACGCGTTGGACGCTACATCATAACTATACGATATAGTGCTAACTGGTATAATCGTGATAGATGTGTTAGATCCAGCTACCTGCAAAGGAGCGTTTGGTGATCCGGTTCCGATACCAACTCTACCAGTCGAAGTTATTGTAAGTCTTCGGGTGTTTGCAGTCATCATAACCAAATCATTGGTAGTTGTAGTTCCAAAGTATGCGCTATTAGTCGAGGTTGCATTTGTGGCGTTGCTCAGTTGAATCCAAAACCAATGGGCGTTGCATTTGATGATTCCATGAAAATCGGCATATCGTAGTTAGCAGTTTCATCATTGAGTGCATTAGATGCTTTAATATAAACATTACCAGAGTTTAGTGTGAGAGGAGCAGTTCCAAATGAACTAGTGTATGGCGTGTTGGTGTTAAATTTCATTTTATTAACAGTGTCAGAAACAAGGTAAAGACAACCACTGGTGTAGGAGTCGATCCGGAAGGATTTACACAAAACGCATCCGCTGGGGTAATTAGGGTGTATGTATGAGGGAAACCACTCTTGTACGGCTGTGAATGTCCAACATTGAAACAAAATCTATGCATTTGCGACGTAAAACCCACGGATGGCTTGTCATTCCAATTAATATTGAATAAATCCGCACTTGTAGCTGAAACACCGCCTACGAATGAGCTAGGATTATCAGTTGATATTAAATTCAACACCGGATACGTTTTGTTGTTTGATGCTGATGTTGTTCTCGATGCAATGACCAATCCATTTGTATCAGATACTTGATAAATATTCATCGTTTCACAATTAGCTGTATTTCCGTAAAAACGCAAACAATTGGTACTCGACGTACACAGAGGCATCAAGCCTACACCAGAACTATCCAATGTCATTGTTTTAGATACCTGAAACGCTCCAAGAGTTGGAGCGTTTCAGGTATCTAAAACCGTTGTAATTGAGTTTAGCAGCATTAGATGTCATTGCCGATCCGTTGAGATTTAGTTTCGTGTAGTTAATATTTAGACCAGTAGAGGTATTGATCGTATCGACTGTGATAGCAGGTGAAACCATACTTGTTGAAGCAGTAAGGATGGAGCATCCTAACTTATTGATTCCACTATAATCAAGAGTTGAATTCAGCACCACCGCCTTCGAAGCAGCAGCACCACCTTGAGTAATCGACAAGTACAATAAATGATCAAAAGTAGTTCCATTGAATTTTAGCGATCCAGTGTTAATTCCAGTTCCAGTCCCATTTAAATCCAATTGATAATATGGTAAAGTTCTAATACCGACGCTTCCAGTTGAATCGACGAACATTCGAAAAGCTTCGTTATGGTCGAAATACATCGTATTAGGATTGCTTGCTGAACTACCTCTAACTCCAATTTCCCCAGCATAAAGATTGCTTGTAGAATTTATATTGGCTTGGGCAGCACCAGAACTATTTGAGATTGATACTCCATTATTTGCAGTTGTCGAAACAGAAAGGATACTAGCTAGAGTCCCAAGCGATGTAATATTTGGTCGCCCCCCAGCAGTGAGTGTTCCAGTAATACTTGTAGATGAAATAGAGGTGATACCCGTGATAGCTTTACCAGGATCTAATACTATAGCCTTTGAAGCTTGAGCGGTTCCAGCAGTTTTACCTGAAACATATGGCAATCCACTCAAGTCTAACGCAGCTCCACCAATCGTCAGAGAGCCGCAATCAAGATTGCCGATCACGCTCAATGCAGATAACGTTCCAACACCACCAACCCGCAAGTATCTTTGATTGCCTGTAGTAATAGTAAGATATTTTTAGATGCATTAAAGTAAGAGCTATTGAATAGAGGAGAATTGACAATTGGAGGAAGAGACATATTTGATCACTATACTATACAATGCAAAATTTCTACGAATCAATACCGAAGTCTAAACTTAAGAAGTTTCCAAGGAATCCACACTTCGAACTGCCATTTAGAATGTGCGTTGCAAGTCCTAGTGGATCGGGGAAGTCAAACACTGTGCTGTATATAATAGCGCTTCTGAGCAAATGCTTTACCAAAATCGTCATTTGTACAAAGACCAACGAGACGCTGTATGATCACCTCAAAGACACTATCGACAACGTCCAGGTGATCGAGGAAGGTAGGTCTCAGCAATGAGTGAATACGATTCTGAGACTAGCAAGTTGATAAGCTTTGATGACTTGGTCATGGAACCAAAGAAGACGCAGATGTCTATTGGACAATACTTCATCCGAGGACGTAAGCAAGGCTTCAGTATGATTTACATTTCACAGAGCTACTTTGGTATTCCAAAGACTATTCGAATCAACTCTCAATATGTGATACTCGGTCGAAACCTAACACAGAGAGATCTTGGAATCATATGCCACGACTTCCTTACTGACATACCAATTAAAGCCTTCATCGATATATACAAACGAACAACATCAGAGAAAATGAGCACGATGATGATGGATATCATCAATCGAAAGATTTATAAAAACGTTATCGAACCGATCTGCGATTTGTAAAAAAAAGAAGTTAGTTAATTAGTTATCAGTTATTATTCACTGTTGCATTTTTTTAGGTCGAATCAACAAACGAATGCATACGTTGTTATCAATTATACCAAGAGGGATCATATTCTGATCGAGAAATGATAGCGTCAGTTCTGAATTGGTTCCTTGCATTGGACAATTCGCTAAATCTTGTCCTTAAGACGTTGTGATTAGACCGCCATATTCAACCTCAGCAGACGTGAATGTGTGTAGTACTTGATTGTTGTTTGCGGTTGGATTGTAGAGATTTGAACAAGTAATAACAACAGCGGCTGTCGGGTCTATCTGAGGCACCAAATTGCTATTAACCGCATAAACACTAGTCGTTTACGCCGCTGGATATGTAGCTGGGCTGAATCCGATGATAGTTCCGAAAGCAGCATTATCTACTTGGAGCTGAGGCGTGTATGCAGTAGCTGGCATTGTTGGAAAACCGCTAGCAGCAGTGTATCCAGTGAAATTCTTCACTGACTGCAAACTAAACTGTAGAGCATATCTGGAGGGATTCTCGGCACATGAGATGAAATAGTAGTACTGTCCAGTCGTGTTATTGATCAGATAAAGATTGTTCTGAATGCAAAAGTATTGAAGGTAGTTGTTGATGTCGCTTGCTGAATATGTGCCATCAGGGAGTGTGATAAAATAAGTAGTTGTAGTAGAAGCTGTCGGCCATATGATCTTGAAGCTATTATTCTGTCGCTGGGCAGTAATTGCTCGCCACGAGTAATAAATGGATATTGATCCAAGTGCAATCTCAAACTGACTAAAATCGATTGGCTGTGAGAATAAAAATCGAAACTGGTGAGTAGCCACTTGATTGTTCAGATTTAACAGAATTGGAAAGCTCATTTTATCTACTTATATATACTATCCAAAAGAAAGAAAAATGCATCGAAGAAAGAGAAGTAGACGACAATTAATGCCCCAGGCAATGGAGATTGATGGATCAGGCGAGGTAGATCACTCGAAGCCTGTAGCGCCATCCAGAAATGACTACGGCTCGACAAATATTGAAACATTGTCCAATCAGCTTCAAAAGATCAGTGTTAGCCATCTTGCTAAGGAACAAAAAAAGAAGAAGAAACCTCGTTATATCGATACTTTAAAGTTGCTCAACTTCAAGCGCGAGTCTAAGAGATCTAAAGCTTCATCAGACGCTTGAATTGGCTGTAGTAAGATGCCGAGAATACATTTTTTTCGTATAGTTTGTCAAAGATTGACTTCATTTCCGTTTTTATTAGTGGAGAATCATCGCCAATGTTTTTTGCTCCTTCAAGCATCTTCAAGCGTTTTACTAATCCATCGAGAAGTTAATTGTATGAACTATCAAACTGCCTTGAAGTAATAATCTTACATTTATTTAGGCAATACCGCATGAAATCTCTCTCATGCTCGTCAAGCTGGTTAAACAACACCTTGTCGTATTGCCTATCTTCTCTAATCAGCCACCAGAGATCAACGAATGCATGAGATACTAGCATAGTTTCTATATTAACTTGAGATTTGTCGCTTCTCAAGCAAGCTTGGAGTCCATGAAATTACACATAGAATGGACCAGCTTTTCGGTATGGTCTTCTGTTATTGATCCATGATTGCTTTGTATGTTATATTAAATCAATTGTTTTTCAAAGATGTCAATCTCAAGCGTCTTGTCGCTGCCAATAGGTGTGAAAGCACCATGGAATATGCGCTCCCGACGGTCTTTAGGTCCGCTCACGGACATTGCAGCAGGCTTTGCAGGAGGCGAGACACCGAAGGTGTCGGCAATCTTTGATTGCTGCTCGGATGCGTGATCGTATGAATTGTCTGGTTCAAATGATACTTCGGAGGCATTCGTTCGGTTTGCAATCTTGTTGTAGCTCGTGTTAGCAGCCATGGTGCTGTAGATCGTTCTTCTCGCGATTGGTAAGTTTAGCATAAGCTGGTGATTGGATCAAATGAGACTCAGCAATGTGCCGGATCATATTCATTGACATTGGCTTTCCATTGTATTTTAGAAAGAGCTTCGATAGAACCTGACTAAAGCTATTGCTTGAATTCGTATAATCGTAATCACCTGGCTGTCGATTGAAAATGCGCCATAGTAGCTTACTAAGCTGCTCCCCAAGCGTATTAGCCAAGAAGTCGAGGTAGGACTTGATCAAGCGTATCGTGGTGCTATCCAACTGAATCGTTTGTTGTCCCATCAGACGAATATTCTTGAAATCATTGAGATGTAAAACGTCTCCTTGGAGGTAATTTGCATCTTCTTCTGGAGTGAGAAAAACGCTCGGCCATACCAAACGAAGTGGATAATGCACGTTCAACCACAACGTGATGTAATCAGACGCAAGCTTCAAGTAACCAGATCTCTTTGATTTGGCTAGCTGCTCAAACTCGGCTCGATATAGAAATACTTTACCATACGTGTCGGTGAGCACCTTTGCAACTTTACCTGGGACGGACATTAGCTCTTCACAGCTGATATACTTCTTCTCTTCCTCTGGCGTTAGTTCGTTATCCAGCTTTGCGGCTTTGTTTTGCTTACTAAGTTCCTATCGAATCGCATTGTAATATCCGAATGCATCACAAAATCTGTTCTTGACCATTTTACACGTGGCATTCAGTGTTATTATGAGACTCTCTTTGCTTGTATAGATGCTCGCTCATCAGAAGCGCAATGATACTTGAGTTTTGAACCTTGAACGTCTTTTGAAAAGAAGCATCGTCGTATTTGTTTGGATAGTGAATATTGAAAATGAACACATTAGATGACCATTGCTGTTTCGCAACGCCGGCCTTGTAAAGCTTGATCAGTTGTCTGGTGTATAGATTTACTGTAGTGTCGGACAAATTATCATACTCGCTTCCCATTCTGATTACACAAGCGATAATATTTTTAATTTCATCAGACTGAGTGTTTTGAATTTATTAACCTTGGACATTTTTGTCTCTCGCTCTCTATATAAGTAATCCAGATATTCAATTTAGATGTACAAGGAGTTTGCCGTCGATTTGAGTCATGCGCAGGCTGTTAAAGTCCTACATGGCAAACCCGTTCGTTTGAGCCACTCCCAGTTGAACATAGGCCATTCGCATTATTTCCATCCTGAGAATTACAAAAACCTTGTAAAGGCTATGAATCTGGAAAAGGAACAACATTAAATATGTCTCACGGCGAAGTTCTACGTACTCATCAATCAGGACTTAGTGGCTCTGGCTTCTGGGGTAATCTCTGGAATGGTATAAAGAAGGGTGCTAGTGCTGCATGGACTTTTCTCAAGTCAAATTGGAAGCCAATCACTTCCGGACTTCTGGACGGAATTGCTACTGCGGCTGGACCTGAAGCTGCTCCATTGCGTGGTTTGGTGAAGGATGTGAGCGGAGTAGGAATGGCTCCTCCCCTGACTCGTCGTCGCATTAAAGGCGGAAATTTTCGATTGGGATAACTTTAGTTATGTTTGATCGTGATGTATAGATGCTATAAATATAACAATAGTTATGATCGGTTCAGTTTATAAAATCATTTGTAGCCAAAGCGACATTTGCTACGTTGGTAGTACGTTAGATCAACTCAAGCATCGTATGAATGGACATCGATCTCAATTTTAACGATGGGACGAAGGCAAAACAACAAGCGAAATCGCAATTTATCTATACTTCCGAAAATATGGTCCGTATGGGTTTAAAATTATATTGATCAAGCAGTATGTGGTTGCTGATAGACATCAGTTGCATGCTTATGAAACGTTATGGATCAACAAATTTAAGAAAACTTTTGTGAATAAGGTACCACCGTTTGGACTGTTGAAAAGACAAAAGCAAAAAGTGAATTCAAAGAAATACTGGGAAGCCAATAAAGAGGTGCTCAACGAGAAATGCAAGCAATACAATGAGCTCAATAAAGACAGACTTGTTGAAAAGGTTATCTGCGAATGCGGCGGTCGTTATATTTATAGAGGTAGAACATATCACAATAAACCTCAAAAGCATATCAGATGGATGGAAGCTCAACATGAGGGTTGAGTTCCAAGATTTTTTTTCATACATCGCATCTTTAAAAAAATGGTGATCCTAACTTTCGATTAATTACTGTTTATCATCGAACAAGTCAGTTCGTTGAGTGTGTTTGACAATCATTTCTTTGAGAGAATCAACGGATAGGTCGTATCCTCTTCGGCGTACTCGATCGACTTGCTCTTTATAGTTAGATCCAAGAATCTTAGTCAGGGTCTTCGAGAAACGATCACGTGTATATGATGATGTGTCTTTTGATTCCTCGCTCATTCACTGGATAAACTTTGTGAGCATATTATTGATGGATACGAACTCTAAAGTACTTGGTGTTTGATTTAACTGAGTAGTGCTGAAAATACTGCTACTGGTTCCATTCGCTACACATTCAATAAGCCATTGAATTGGTTTTTCAATAGCTGACTGTTGCATGTCAGACTTCTCTTTAGTCATTGGTGCATCATTCTGTGGGTGAAATCCTTCCAAGTCAATGCTCATGAGATAATGATAAAGATGGAAACCGCCATCGGCTTTGTTGAACTGTTTGCGGATCTGATCGAAGTAGGATGTTTCCCCGATACGATCACTTTTGCAAAGTAAATACACGAATCGACGCATTTGGTTCGACGCTTTCACGCTGTGTGAGTTATTGGACGCAATAACAATATTGTTGCAGTCTTTGATTCGATATGGATCGATACCTATTCTCTCAATTCTTCATGTCGGCTCAGTAATGCAATCCTTGAGCTCACCTTGGTCTTCATGCGAAGATTGCTTAACATTAGCTGTTTCTATAAGGACAGTAATAATCTTATGCTCGCGCGACGCATTGAATCGACCAGTCAAGATTTTTATCTTGGGCGTTTCCAGGCAATACTTCTTTCCAATTACATGATTAAAGAGAATCTCGTAAATCGTGTTTTTCCCGCACCCCTCTTCTCCCTCAAGCACAACACATGCCCCTGACTTTTCGTATGGTCTTTGAACATACCATGCAAACAAGTTTATATTGTAGCTCAGAATATCTTCCCGACCACCACCCCAAAGGTGTTTGATATGCTCTGTAAAGCAGTTGAACTTTGTTTCATCGACAACAAAGTATGACCGTAGGTATGAACGAATCCATTGAATTTGTTAAAGATTTCGTTCAAGTTCCAATCGAATTTGTTCAATTGACTGTCGCAAGCTCCTGTCTTGGCATTGTATGGCATAAAATCAACCTTACCGTATGTGATATCATCACGATAGTGGTAGATTACATCGCATAATGGCAAACGGATGGTGCTATCTGTATCAAATTCTGTGTTATCAGTCATAATTTGTCCAACACCGTCAAGTTCAATCGCATTGTTGATGTCAAACATCATATCAAACTTTTGATATCTTTGACAACCACGTAATCAATTTCTCCGAATGCATTCCGATTTTTAGTCAAGTAGTATCCGTTTCCGCCTTGCAAGATGAAAGCGATGTTGTTCTTGATAAACTTGTAGAGTCTCTCCATTGCAACGGCTCCTTTCTTTAGATTGATTGCATCAAGATACGTTTCTGTGTTCTTACAATCGAAGATTGGCGGCAATTCTCCCTTTTCGCAGTAGACATGAACCTTCGGAAAATGAGGAACAGTAAGGTCATCACATTTCTTATCTTTCTTTTCTTTCTTTTCTTGTTTTCCTCTGATTCATATTCTGCTTTCCACTTGTATTCAATTGGATTAGTTCCACCAGCAATAGATTTGATATGAGAATCAGCTAATTTAGGATAATACTTACACGTTTCCCAATCGTTAAACACTCTCAATGCGGCAGCTTGATCAAACCGATCTGTCATTGTCTGTAGAATACACAATTAAGTTTTACGCATTAGACCAAGATCGACGTGTTTTTCCTGTATAACAAACCCGCCAAGTTCTAAGTATTATTGTTGTCATTGAACCATGACCACTTCATCAAACAACACAGGTCGTATAGACGATGATCGTAGATCTTTTTTGAAACACAGTATTGAGCAACATTCAGCTCGTCAATCAGGGTCGGTATGTTGATCATCATCTGTTCGCTCTTACAATAGAAATGTCTTAGCGTTTTGTTGCCTTTTTGAAAGTAAAAGCAATAGCGATATTCACCAAAGTAAGCATTGCTGTCAATCATTTCCGATCCTTTAATATCCAAGTTCTCGCTGGGAATGTATTCGTTAAACGCTCTAATGACATCCATGGGGTCTAAAGAATTTTCTTTAGCGTCGAACTGCTTTACTTTGCCCGTTTCGATGTACTGCTCGAAGAAGAACTCGTTTTCCGTTTCTGCGATCTCTTCTGCGTAATCATTCGAATTATTTAATTCTGATTCCGAACTTTGATCCTCTTTATATACCACACTATCCGCGATCACCGGTGCGAGAATCGACTCATCCAATTCTGGAACTTTGCTTACATCGATATTCGAGACCTCGACGGGCTTGATCACCGATGGGGTTGGTGTATGAAAAACCTCAGCAATAGCTGGGGTATTCGGTTGAGGCGACATTTCTTCTATTATATTAGTCTCTACGACAATAATTTCCTCTCGATCAATAATAATCGCGTGCTTGCCGCATCGTTCTTTGTTGCGAGCAAGCTTACACTGCTCCCCGTTGCTTTTAATGAAGCTGCACATTTTTCGTATCTGTATGACTATGGTTATGTTTTGTATATTCTATATAGACTTCGCTTAAGATGGACTCATCATTCTTTTATGATGTCGTACTCATACAATCCTGTAGTACGACGCATTAGCGGATTCATCAGTTTATAGTGTCATCGCTAAGTATTGTATGAGTACGACACATTAGCGGAATCGATATTATCGAAGTGTCCATGTGTGAATTATTTTGTATCCTTTATC